>SKCR01017543.1:0-44152 GCA_019454045.1 Zanthoxylum bungeanum | reverse complement strand
ATTGAGTATTCAATATAAACTCAACCGTATATTCTCATTTAATCCCAACATTTTAGGTTATATATCAATTTAGTCTTTATATTTTGATAATTACGCCATTACACCTTTGCGAGTTCCTAAAAACTAAGACATGTAAAGACATTTAACCTAAAATATAAAGACTAAAATAGCCAAACTTAACTCATGATATGTTTTGTTTGGTGTTTCGTTTCCATTTCCGTGCAACCTAGGTTGTAGCAAACAGAGAAACTGAGAAACTAAGCTGAATTTTTGTGTGTGTAGGTTAAGATCGGTGATTTGGGGGTGGCGGCGATAGTGGGGAAGAGTCATTCGGCGCATTCAATGCTGGGGACGCCGGAGTTCATGGCGCCGGAGCTATACGACGAGGACTACACGGAGCTTGTAGACATATACTCGTTTGGAATGTGTGTGCTAGAGATGGTGACATTGGAGATACCTTACAGTGAATGTGACAATGTGGCTAAAATTTACAAGAAAGTGTCATCTGGGTTGAGGCCGGATGCTATGAATAAGGTTAAGGATCTCGAGGTGAAGGAGTTCATTGAGAGGTGTCTTGCTCAGCCTAGGGCACGCCCGTCGGCCGCCGAGCTGCTTAAGGATCCTTTCTTTGATGGGATTGAAGAGGATGATGATGATGATGATAATTATTTGTGACTATAGTTTCTTGTTTTTCAAGTTTTATGGCTGAAGCAGCCAATGATTTTATCTTTTTTTTTTATCTTATTATTGTTGGTGGTTTTGGCTTCAAATTATTATTTCTTGTTTAATTATTTATATGGGGATAATGATGTGTTGTTTATGTTCATAGGATTTTTACATACATGTAATAGTTTCAATTAATTTAAAGAATTTTCTTTCGTGTGATTGAGCTTAGAATTTAGTTGGATTAGAGTTAGATGAATATTTGCAGACATATTTAATTTTAATCTCATGGCTATTCAATGGGAACTTAATTTGTTTTCTTTCTTTAAATTTATTTAATTTTTTTTTTTAGCTTCTCTGAAGTCAAGTCAACGTAAAGGAAGAGGGGTGAACAAAAGTGAAGTCAAAGGATTGGATGGGCTGTTCAATATGGCGTGTGTTCGAGATTGTGGCCGTAATCAACAAAAGTGGCTATTTGTTTGGGATGAGGGATTAAGATTTGTTGATTTTGGTCTCGTGTATATGAATTAGTCTTATCTTGTAATTTTTTGAGATTAAAAACTGTTTATCCAATTAAAAATATCATCTTATCTCATTAAAATTTTGTTCAATTCTTTAAAATCTTATCATATTCGGCTAAAATCCCATCCCTCCATTTAAAAATTTGAAAACATTTTTTTTGCTCCATCGCATCCCTCCTTCAAATTAGGATACAAAAATGAGGGGAAAATTATCACTAATATTGGCTTGTTATATTTGGACAAACTATTTTATAATTAATCGAAAAAGCATATAATATAAAACAATTAGAGTTGCTGTTGAAGAAGAGGCTAGTGCTATCTGGAGGCTGAGGCATCATTTTTATTTTTGGTTGCTCGCCGGACAGGGTGGTGGAGATGAGATATTTGTTTTAAAGTGTGAAGATATCTTGATGCCCAACCATTAATTATCCTCCTCTTTGTATGTATGTATTATGATTTTAATGATTTATCAACCCTAATATATTATCACTAAATTAATCTGTGTTTCTAAAGAGTTGATTTCCAATCATCTTAATGAAAAAAACTTGTCACTTGCATATGATTATAAATATATTTTTTGGAAAAAAAAAAAATGATCTGCATGTCAAATCTTTTAGATGTTTGGATTCTCAAAGATGGCTTGGGCATGTTCAAGGGTCAACTAGGGCATTTGAAGAGGCATATATAATATACTTTACTTGGATTAAGGGTCAAGCAAACGAAGATGATGATGATTATTATTATTTTTTAATTTCAAGCATCTAACTTTAACATTATAGATTCGAATTTGAATACTTAATTTGACAACTCATTAGATTAATTAAATTAAAAAAAAAATGTTATGTTGAAGGAGTTAATTAAATTTAATCTTATGCTAACAGTTCAAATATAAATTTATTTTTTTACTCATGTTTTAAATCACTTATTATATAAAAAAAAAATCAACTCCAAACTTATTTTTTCTTTACTCCTAAAATTTTAAATTTTATTCTTATTTAGTCCTTTTTTAATCCTTTTTAGTCAATTTGACTAATAAGATATTTGATCTAATTTTTCCACTTTTATCCTTATACACATCACTATTCATATGAATATATATATATATATATATATATATATATATATATATATATATATATATATATTTTTAACTTTAAAAGATAAGGAGATTGGCAAGCCCAAATATATTTTAACCCATTATCTCCCCTAAAAGCTCTTATTTTTACTTTAAATACACATTAAATATTAATTATTCTTTGGTATTTTTGGTATGTGGATTAAACAACTTATAGTCACATTGTGAGTATGGCTAAAAAAATACATACACATATATAATTGATAATTATTGTGTGATCGTAGTTATAGACACTCACACACACATAATATATTTTAATTGGCAGTTATAGTGTAATCGTAGATAAAAATGCATAGTCATAATGTGACTGAGATTACAAATATGACTGAAGCATATCCATAACTAAATTATTAGTCACCCAATTGATAATCACATTATAATTGTGGTTTAAAAAAATCACTTCTAATTAACAATTATTGTGTGATTGGAGGTAAAAAAAACACGGTTACAATGTAATTGATGTCATAAATGTGACCAAAACACACTCATGACTAAATTATTAATCACATAACTGATAGTTAAATTGTGACTAAAGGCACAAATGTGACTGAGACCACACTCATGACTAAATTATTAGTCATCCAATTGATAGTTATATTATGATTATGGGTAAAAAAACTACACAGTCACAATATGGCTGAGACACACTCATGACTAAATTATCGGTCACCCAATTGATAGTCACTTATGATTGTGGGTAAAAATATGACAGATTGAGTTCTTTTGTGACTTAAATAAAATGTGATTGTGCATGTGTTCAATATGAATGAGGGTCGAAAATGTGATTGAGTTAATTAATGTGACTAAAAGTAAGTAATGTGATTATGATTTAAGTAAACTAAATCAAGCTCTACCGTTTTACGCGAACAATCACTGCTTGCTGAGGCAAGATGTCCGGTTACTAAGTAAAAGCATGATTAGTTTTTTTTTTTAATAAAAACATAAATTTCACTGTCTTTAGGTACTAATTCCAACAAATTAGAGAACTGAATATTACAAAATTTTCAATTACAACCCGCGATCATAGTGTAACATCCTCAATCCGAGAGATGCTAGGTCGTACTATCTCTCTGAGCCTCTGACTATCTGTCTGTAATCATCTTAAATGAGCTAATCTCAAATTACATTCTCATGCATAGGGACCATTGTCCCGACTCAACAACATGAAGTGCATCTCAAATACTCATATAGTGTACTCATTAGTACTACACATCACAACTCTGATAATAAACACATTAGCACATTTCAATAACTTATTCAATACAGTGCATGCATACAACTTTTACTTTGACACTGACAATACTGAAACTCTATACACACTCTGGTGGACTCAGACTGATATGATACAAGGAGCATTAAGAAAACAAGCCTCGAAGTATGGATCCAAGCATCCAATGATGAAACCTAATAATCCATTCAAGTTATTTGGCAATGAAGGGGTCAAAAATATACAAGCGAATGCTTTCTATAGGAGGTTAATGTTAGTGTTTATTTTAGAGTGGGCCGACTGTTAGGGGCCCTAGGTTTTAATATTGGCGTTTATTCTAGAGTAGGCCAAATGTTAGGGGCCTAAGATTTTATTTGTAATAAGAATTATTACCTAGGGTTATTTCTGATTTTTTTAACATATTACAATTAGGGTTTCCATTGTACTATTTAAACAAGTTTTTCATTAATAAAATGGATGGATGTTTTAACCAAAAAAATTAATATTGTCGTCAGACACATTGGTGGTGAGGCCGTGATGGCTTACCATGGAAGGGTGGATTCTCTTTAAAAACTTATCAAATGGGTTGCTGTCCTTTGTGGCATTCAAGCAATTAGGGGTTTGTGAGGCTTTGTTCTTCACGGGTTTCTAATCTTCAAACCTCGTTATGCTTTCCTGGGCGCTCATAACAATCTTTTGTGGGTTTCACAGGCTTTGTTCCTGCGGGGTTCACATGAGTTGTGTGGATAACAATCTCTTGTGGGTTTGTCTGGCTTTGCTTCATGCGGGTTTTCATCAGTTGGCGCTCATAACAATCTTTTGTGGGTTTCACAGGCTTTGTTCCTGCGGGGTTCACAGGAGTTGCGTGGGTAACAATCTTTTATGGGTTTGCTTGGCTTCGCTCCAGGCAGGTTTTCATCAGTTGGTATTCAGAGCTTTGGTTGCAGAGCAGGTTATATCTTATCGTTTGTGTCTTTTTAATTTTTTTTTTCTTTCTTTTTTTATGATTTTTTTTCTTTTCTTTGAGTCCTGTTTCTGTTAATTTTTTTTCTTTTCTTTGAGTCATGTTTCTGTTAATTTTTTTTCTTTTCTTTAAGTCATGTTTCTGTTAATTTTTTCTTTTATTTGAATCATGTTTCTGTTAAATTTTTTTCTTTTCTTTGAGTCACGTTTCTGTTAATTTTTTTTCCTTGAGTCATGTTTCTGTTTTTTTTCTTTTCTTTATTTCTTTTTCTTTTGTCATCCTGCATGTGTTGGATTCAAAAATTAAAAAAAAAAAGAAGAAGAAAAAAGAACGTGGGCTGTGAAAAAAAAAACACAAATCCTGCGCCAAAAAAAAAGGAACAGAAAGACAAATCAGATTTGGTTAGAGATAAAGTGTTTAGACATTACAAATTGACCTTAAAGATTCGAGGAATCTTCTTAAAGAAGGGGAGAATGATATGATACAGAGAGCATCAAGAAAACAAGCCTCGAAGTATGGATCCAAACATCCAGGGATGAAGCCTAATAATCCATTCAAGTTATTTGGCAATGAAGGGGTCGAAAATATACAAGCGAATGCCTTCTATAGGAGGTTAATGTTAGTGTTTATTTTAGAGTGGGCCGACTGTTAGGGGCCCTAGGTTTTAATATTGGTGTTTATTCTAGAGTGGGCTAAATGTTTGGGGCCCAAGATTTTATTTGTAATAAGAATTATTACCTAGGGTTATTTCTGTTTTTTTAACATATTACAATTAGGGTTTCCATTGTACTATTTAAACAAGCTTTTCATTAATAAAATGGATGAATGTTTTAACAAAAAAAAAATAATATTGTCGTCAGGCAAATTGGTGGTGAGGTCGTGGTGGCTAACCATGGAGGGTGGATTATCTTCAAAAACTTATCAAATGGGTTGCTGTCCTTTGTGGCGTTTCAAGCAATTAGGGGTTCGTGAGGCTTTGTTCTTCATGGGTTTCTAATCTTCAAACCTCGTTATGCTTTCCTGGGTGCTCGTAACAATCTTTTGTGGGTTTCACAGGCTTTGTTCCTGCGGGGTTCACATGAGTTGCGTGGATAACAATCTCTTGTGGGTTTGTCTAGCTTTACTCCAGACAGGTTTTCATCAGAAAGGAAGAAAAAAACGAGAGAAGGAAAGGAAAGGAAAGAGAGAAGAAAGAAGAAGAAGAAAAAGAAGAAGAAGAAGAAGGAAGAATAAGAAAGAAAAAGAAAAAGAAGAAGAAAGAGAGAAGAGGAAAGAAGAAATAGAGAAAAAGGCTTAGCAATCATGTGAGACTTGGAAAATGAAGGAAACAACAAGTGAGTGAGGTAAAGAAATCTTGACCCTAGTGTTGAAAGTGTTGATTTTGATGAGTTGGTGTTTAAATTATGTTGTTGGGTTGTATTGATATTATTTATGTGGTTAATTTGGTTTAGAAATAAATACTTTGAGGAATTTCCTAATTAAGAAGATTCTAGGTTATTGAGGATGGATATTGTGATGGTGAATTGAATATGTTAAGAAAATTATTTGATGGTTCTTGATGTTGGTTTGTGTAATAATAAGTTGAATTATGTATTGGTAATGCATTTGGGTAAGGAATACTCGAGGAAGCAAGCTTAAAATCATGGAAAACTGGTTTGCGTCGCGACGCGCACTGGAAAAATTACGGGAACACGTTTCTGGAATTTTGAGCGTCGCGACGCGACGCGTGACCCAAAACCAACCCAAATCAATTTTAAACCATTCCGGTTTCACCTTAGCATGTTAGAGGCCACCCTAAGGGTCTCATATCAACTCGTAAGTATATATTACATCATGATATAGTAAGATACGCCTCAGGGTGATAACACTTACTTGAATAAGAAAAAGTAGTTGATTTTGAAATATATATTCCTTAGTCCATCTTCTAATCGAGATTATCAATTATAGATCATCGTATGAACCGGGGCTTTCTTCAGCAACTGAGTAACGCCGGCCAAATTCTAAAATCTGTGAGTGGACATTCTTCTTTAAAGTTGACTTTTATAATGTACTTTTACATATCAGATTTATTCTAATGCTTTTAGGGCATTAGTTGATTTTTATTACAGTTATTTCATGAAAGATTATGTTTTATGATATGATTGAGAAAAAAATATTTTTCAAGTGTGATTTTATGATTTTCGAGGTATGGGGGAAAAACTCACCTCGGTATGTAACTTGTTACAAACATGGAATTGACGGATTACGTGTGCACATGTAGAGGACTGGGGGACGGTGATACGTAACACCCCCAGATTCTCAGGTTTTCAGAGACAGAGACCAGTTTTTAGATACAATTTTCAAATATAATTTTCAAAAAATTTCCAGAGAAAGCTTTTCTAGAAATTAAATCTTCAGAAAAAGCAGTTTATAAGAGATTTCCAGAAAAGCAGATTTTAGAAAAGTTTTTCCAAAAGAATGAGTTGGTTTCAGTTTACAAAAGAGACTTTCAGAAAAGATAAGTTTTACAAAAAAGATTTCAGACAATATTTTCATAAAAGAGTTAAGAGTTTTCAGACCAGAAAAGAGTTTTTCATATTAAGCTATTTCTGAACTTTGATTTTAAACCAAACATTTTCATAACAGTATTTCAGTTTTAATTTTAAATCATCCACTCACTTAGATCTTTCAAACGATCTAACCCCCTCCCAGTGTTTTATTTTGCAGGATCATGGAGGATGAGCTCGGAGGATGAATACCGATGGCAGTCACTAGAGGGTCTGTGATATGATACATGGAGCATCAAGAAAACAAGCCTCGAAGTATGGATCCAAGCATCCAAGGATGAAGCCTAATAATCCATTCAAGTTATTTGGCAATGAATGGGTCGAAAATATACAAGCGAAGGCCTTCTATAGGAGGTTAATGTTAGTGTTTATTTTAGAGTGGGCCGACTGTTAGAGGCCATAGGTTTTAATATTGGTGTTTATTCTAGAGTGGACCAAATGTTAGGGGCCCAAGATTTTATTTGTAACAAGAATTATTACCTAGGGTTATTTCTGGTTTTTTTAACCTATTACAATTAGGGTTTCCATTGTACTATTTAAACAAGCTTTTCATTAATAAAATGGATGAATGTTTTAACAAAAACAAATTAATATTGTCGTCGGGCACATTGGTGGTGAGACCGTGATGGCTAACCATGGAAGGTTGGATTCTCTTCAAAAACTTATCAAATGGGTTGCTGTCATTTGTGGAGTTTCAAGCAATTAGGGGTTCATAAGGCTTTGTTCTTCACAGGTTTCTAATCTTCAAACCTCGTTATGCTTTCCTGGGCGCTCATAACAATCTTTTGTGGGTTTCACAGGCTTTGTTCCTGCGGGGTTTACAGGAGTTGTGTGGATAACAATCTCTTGTGGGTTTGTCTGGCTTTGCTCCATGCAGGTTTTCATCAGGTTGCGCTCATAACAATCTTTTGTGGGTTTCACATGCTTTGTTACTGCGGGGTTCACAGGAGTTGAATGTGTAACAATCTTTTGTGGGTTTGCTTGGCTTCGCTCCAGGCAGGTTTTCATCAGTTGGTATTCAGAGCTTTGGTTGCCGAGCATGTTATATCTTATCGTTTGTGTCATTTCAATTTTTTTTTCTTTCTTTCTTTTTTTATGATTTTTTTTCTTTTCTTTGAGTCCTGTTTCTATTAATTTTTTTCTTTTCTTTGAGTCATGTTTCTGTTAATTTTTTTTTCTTTTCTTTGAGTCATGTTTCTGTTAATTTTTTTTCCTTGAATCTCGTTTCTGTTATTTTTTTTTCTTTTCTTTATTTCTTTTTCTTTTGTCATACTGCATGTGTTGGATTCAAAAAAATTTTTAAAAAAAAAATAAGAAAAAAACGTGGGCTGTGAAAAAAAAACACAAATCCTGCACCAAAAAAAAGGAACAGAAAGACAAATCAGATTTGGTTAGAGATAAAGTGTTAGGCATTACAGATTGACCTTAAAGATTCGAGGATGAATCTTCTTAAAGAAGGGGAGAATGATATGATACAGGGACTATCAAGAAAACAAGCCTCGAAGTATGGATCCAAGCATCCAAAGATGAAGCCTAATAATCCATTCAAGTTATTTGGCAATGAAGAGGTCGAAAATATACAAGCGAAGGCTTCCCATAGGGGGTTAATGTTAGTGTTTATTTTAGAGTGGGCCGACTGTTAGGGGCCCTAGGTTTTAATATTGGTGTTTATTCTAGAGTGGGCCAAATGTTAGGGGCCTATGATTTTATTTGTAATAAGGATTATTACCTAGGGTTATTTCTGGTTTTTTAACATATTACAATTATGGTTTCCATTGGACTATTTAAACAAGCTTTTCATTAATAAAATGCATGAATGTTTTAACCAAAAAAAATTAATGTTGCTGTCAGGCACATTGGTGGTGAGGCCGTGATGGCTAACCATGGAAGGGTGGATTCTCTTCAAAAAACTTATCAAAGGGGTTGATGTCCTTTGTGGCGTTTCAAGCAATTAGGGGTTCGTGAGGCTTTGTTCTTCACGGGTTTCTAATCTTCAAACCTCGTTATGCTTTCCTGGGCGCTCATAACAATCTTTTGTGGGTTTCACAGGCTTTGTTCCTGCGGGGTTCAAAGGAGTTGCGTGGATAACAATCTCTTGAGGGTTTGTCTGGCTTTGTTCCAGATAGGGTTTCATCAGTTGGCGCTCATAACAATCTTTTGTGGGTTTCACAGGCTTTGTTCCTGCGGGGTTCACAAGAGTTGCGTGGGTAACAATCTTTTGTGGGTTTGCTTGGCTTCGCTCCACGCAGGTGTTCATCAGTTGGTATTCAGAGTTTTGGTTGCAGAGCATGTTATATCTTATCGTTTGTGTCTTTTTAATTTTTTTTTCTTTCTTTCCTTTTTTATGATTTTTTTCTTTTCTTTGAGTCATGTTCCTGTTAATTTTTTTTTCTTTTCTTTGAGTCCTGTTTCTGTTAATTTTTTTTCCTTGAGTCATGTTTCTGTTAATTTTTTTCTTTCTTTCCTTTTTTATGATTTTTTTCTTTTCTTTATTTCTTTTTCTTTTGTCATCATGCATGTGTTGATGTAAACCTGCCTGGAGCAAAGCCAAACAAACCCACAAGAGATTGTTATCCACGCAACTCCTGTGAACCCCACAGGAACAAAGCCTGTGAAACCCACAAAAGATTATTATGAGCGCCCAGGAAAGCATAACGAGGTTTGAAGATTTGAAACCCGTGAAGAACAAAGCCTCATGAACCCCTAATTGCTTGAAACGCCACAAAGGACAGCAACCCCTTTGATAAGTTTTTGAAGAGAATCCACCCTTCCATGGTTAGCCATCACGGCCTCACCACCAATGTGCCTGACGACAATATTAATTTTTTTTTGGTTAAAACATTCATCCATTTTATTAATGAAAAGCTTGTTTAAATAGTACAATGGAAACCCTAATTGTAATATGTTAAAAAAACCAGAAATAACCCTTGGTAATAATTCTTATTACAAATAAAATCTTGGGCCCCTAACATTTGGCCCACTCTAGAATAAACACCAATATTAAAACCTAGGGCCCCTAACAGTTGGCACACTCTAAAATAAACGTTATCATTAACCCCCTATAGGAGGCCTTCGCTTGTATATTTTCGACCCCTTCATTTTCAAATAACTTGAATGGATTATTAGGCTTCATCCTTGGATGCTTGAATCCATACTTCGAGGCTTATTTTCTTGATGCTCCCTGTATCATATCATTCTCCCCTTATTTAACAAGAATCATCCTCGAATCTTTAAGATCAATTTGTAATGTCCAAACACTTTATCTCTAACCAAATCTGATTTGTCTTTTTGTTTCTTTTTTTTTTGTGGCGCAGGATTTGTGTTTTTTTTCACAGCCCACGTTTTTTTCCTTCTTTTTTTTTGAAATTTTTGAATCCAACACATGCAAGATGACAAAAGAAAAGAAAAAAAATTAACAGAAACATGACTCAAAGAAAAGGAAAAAATTAACAGAAACATGACTAAAAAAAAGAGAAAATTTGACAGAAACATGACTCAAAGAAAAGAAAAAATTTGACAGAAACATGACTCAAAGAAAAGAAAAAAAATTAACAGAAACAGAACTCAAAGAAAAGAAAAAAATCATAAAAAAAAAATGAAGAAAAAAAATTAAAAAGACACAAACGATAAGATATAACCTGCTTTGCAACCAAAGCTCTGAATACCAACTGATGAAATTAACCAAACCCATTGTACTATTCAAACCTCGTTATTCTTTCCTGGGCGCTCATAACAATCTTTTGTGGGTTTCACAGGCTTTGTTCCTGCGGGGTTCACATGAGTTGTGTGGATAACAATCTCTTGTGGGTTTGTCTGGCTTTGTAATATGTGAAAAAAAAACCAGAAATAACCCTAGGTAATAATTCTTATTACAAATAAAATCTTGGGCCCCTAACATTTGGCCCACTCTATAATAAACACCAATATTAAAACCTAGGGCCCCTAACAGTCGGCCCACTCTAAAATAAACACTAACATTAACCTCTTATAGAAGGCCTTCGCTTGTATATTTTCGACCCCTTCATTTCCAAATAACTTGAATGGATTATTAGGCTTCATCCTTGAATGCTTGGATCCATACTTCGAGGCT
The DNA here is from genome assembly GCA_019454045.1 of Zanthoxylum bungeanum. Classification (NCBI taxonomy): domain Eukaryota; kingdom Viridiplantae; phylum Streptophyta; class Magnoliopsida; order Sapindales; family Rutaceae; genus Zanthoxylum; species Zanthoxylum bungeanum. The sequence goes on along the minus strand of SKCR01017543.1, from coordinate 33,026 downwards.
TGTTTTCTTGATGCTCCCTGTATCATATCACTTTCTCTACCCAATTTTCACTTTTGGAATGAGGGAATATTGTCCTATTTATAGAGGAAGGGGGCTGATTTTTGTGATGGATTTGGGTGGTTAGGATTAAGCCACCTCATCTTTTCTAGACAAATCCCGAAGTTACTATAGCAGTCACTGAATTAGCATTTTTTGACTTATTTCGGGTTCGAATTTGAAAAATGCCCAATGTGACTGTAGTATCTCTCGGTCTTAGCTTTCCAGTGATATAAAATTCATAAAAATCAGGGATAGTATGAAAAAGTTACTGCCCGATTACTAAAAGTTATTCGAGGTGGAACATAAACTAAGTTTCGCGTCAAAATTTTAAGGATTCTTCAGAATGTCCCAATTGCCATTTTATGAGCACGTACATGCTTGAACATGATTTATATTAAGTATTATGCCTCCGAATTGTAATAGTCGTCAGGTTTACCGGATGTTACACATATGTTACCGTGTTGTTGATAATACTTGTCAGATGAGCATATGAAGGTCAAATTTAATCAATATTATGGAGAATTCACAAATTTAAATGATTCAAAAAGAATGGAACAAAAATAACTTGTTACGAATTATTTTGAGATGCGTCTCAGGAGCGAAAACGCCTTACACAGCCACCTCTCAACAACAATTCCATTTGTTTAGTCAAAAATTTATTGTTAGTTTGTGTGTAGTTTTTTTTTTTGAAAAACACAGAAGAAAATCAACACAAAACATCTTTTTTTACACACAAAATAATAACAAAGTAAAAAAAACATAAAAGAAATTTTTTTTAAATGAAAAACACAGCAACGAAACATAAAAATAAAAACTATCTAGTTAAATATCCCCTTCCCCAAACCAATTTGAGACATTGTCCCCAATGTTAGAAAAAGAAGAAGTAGAGTTTAGAAGACATCACTGGTTAGTGTGAAATTGACAATTGAATCTATAACACTGCTATTAAAAAGAAAGGTTATAGTTTAAAACAATAAAAGAAATTTAAAATAGTAAATTGAAATGTAGTTGTGATTGTGGCTCACATCTTCCTCTGATTTTACGTCCAGTAACGACTTGAACTCCCTCTATGGGTCGAGGATATGATTCCCATCTAATTTTCTTATAAATTGGCAAACATTGTCTTTTAAAGTCAAATTCCCGAGATTGTATTATTGTCTTTATTTTTGAAATTATGCATGTAAATTGTGAATCAATCTTTCAAATCCACTAGGATGTGTCTCAAGAGTCAATGATATATTATCTAGTGACTCCTTAATCAAGTCATCTTTAATGGATTGATTTTTTTCTTCACGATTATTAAACATCATACCTAAAAAACGACAACGAGTGTTGCACGTCCAACGTGTGCATTTATAACAAACACCTAATTGTTTAGCTCTTCATTTCTTAGCATATGTGATTTTCTCCAAACCAGGTATATAAGAGATGAATGAATCAACAAATTTAAGGACTCATGCTTTAACCATTTCTTTCTTTTAAGGGTTTAATATTTTTTTGGGTGATCGACGTGTCCTGAGATTATCTTTGAACTGTATTCTGCGTGTCCATTTTAAAGGACTAATGTATTTTATAGCTTTTAAAGTCCATCCAATTCCCTGTTTATGTTCTCTCAGCACATGTAACAACTTACCTTCTTGATCGCTTGTTAGAGAAGAAAAAATTACTGCAGGGTAAGTTTATTTATCTCCAAGTAATGTATATTTCAATCCTTCAGGCAAAGACTTTAATTCCAATTTGGGTGTTTCTTCATGTTTCTCTTCTTCAAGTGTTCTTAATTCCTTAAAATTTTATTTCCCTCCATCGTCTTCCAGTACATGTGTAGAATCAAGTAAAGAAAAATTATTAGAAATATCTGAATCTAATTGCGTACTTTATTTAAGAAAATTAGTTGTACAGGTTTCATAGGGTCAGATTCACTCCCCTGAATATGTTCTTTGAAAATTGATTCAATTAGATCCATGCTCTTGTCTTCACTATCATCATCGTATGGTTGTTTGCACATGTTAAAAATATTAAGCTTCAACATCATATTGCCAAATGAAAAATTCATGATTCCATTCCTACAATTTATTAAGGCATTAGCTGTTGCTAAAATTGGGCGACCAAATATTACAAGAATTGGCTTATAATTGTCTGTTACAGGTTGTGTTTCCAAGACAATAAAATCCACATGATATATGAATTTATCGACTTGTAATAACATGTCTTCAACAATTCCTTTCGGTACTTTGATTGATCTATCGACAAGTAAAAAAGTATTTGAGTTTGGTTTTAACTCGTCAATATTAAGTTGTTGGTAAACCAAAAATGGAAGCAAATTGATAGTGACTCCAAGATCAAGGAAAACATGTTCAATTTTTTGATTTCCAATAATATAAGAAATAGTTGGACAACCAGGGTCCTTGTATTTTAATGCATTATTGGTTGAGAGAACATAACTTACATGTTCAGCTAGAAAAACTTTCTTTCTTACCTGATATTTCCTTTTAACAGTGCACAAGTCTTTTAGAAATTTGACATAAGATGGTATTTGTTGGATGACATCTAACAAATGAATATTGACATTTATATGTTTGAATATTTCATATATCTCTGGGGAATTGTTCAATTTATTTATTTTTAATGCCTAGGGAAATGGAGGTGCATGAGAGAAATTGTTATCATCAACGACGGGTAATGGTTCATCAACCCCTTCTCTACCATCTAAATCTGATTTATTTTCAGTTTCGTGAGGTTCAAGAATAGGTATGTGGATGACCTTACCACTACGACGAGTAATAAAAGATTTGACATGGTCTATATTTTGACTACCAGAACTACCATCGTGAGGGTTTTGATGACTTTTGGAGTTTGGCTGTGGTTGTGTAAGAAACTTTCATTTCTCATTAATGGTCAAAGCAGATGTGATTTTGGAGAAAGTATCTTTCAGATCAATCAATGTTTGCACATTTTGGTTATTGATGGCTTCTTGTTTCTCAATGAATGCATGCAAGGTATCCTCAAGGGTTTTCCTAGGTGGTGGGACATATGGTGCATAATTCTGGGAATTTTGGAAATTCTGGTATACCTGGGGAGGTTGTTGCGATGGTTGTGCTTGGTTATCATTCCTCCAATTGAAGTTTGGATGGTTTCTCCAACCGAAATTATAGGTTTGGGAGTATGAGTTTGGATTTGGTCTATTGAAAGTGTTTATGGATCTGACTTGGTCATGAAGACATTATTGCAGGGCTGGCAAGGTTGGGCAAACTTGTGTGATATGTTCATTTGAATTACAGATTTGACACGTGATTTCTTGAAATGACTTGACATGATCACCCTTCCTCATTTCTAATGCCTCAACTTTTTTAGCTAGAGATGCATACTCGGTAGAAAGGTCATTGTCTTCCTTAAGGCTAAACATACCTCTACCAGATGGCTGTGGTTTTACAGACGACTCATAAGTGCCAACTGTGTCCCATTGTTGTGCATTCTCTGCTATGTGTTCTAGGTAATCTAGTGCATCTTCGGGATTTTTATCTCAAAACTCACCATTACACATCATTTCCACTACTTCTCTACCTTTGGGTGTTAAACCCTCGTAGAAGTAGGCTACTAGCCTCATGTTTCAAAATCGTGATGCGGATAAACATTCAACATCTCTTTAAATCTCTCCCAACATTGGTAAAATGTTTCCCCTGACTCTTGTGTGAAAGTTGTGATTCTCTTCTTAGAGGAGTTTGTCCTATGATGGGGAAAGAATTTTGTTAGAAACTATTCTTGCAAATCATCCCATGTTCGGCTGGATCCCGACCTAAGGTTCTACAACCAAATTTTAGATTTATCCTCTAAAGAAAAGGGAAAATTTTTAATCGAATTATATTCATGCTGCAATTTTGGTATGTGCAAGTGTTACATACCTCTTCAAATTCCCTTAAGTGCTGATAAGGATTTTATTATTCTAGACCATGGAATGTGGGTAAAAGTTGGATGACATCTGACTTAAAATTGAAACGTGCTGCATCTAGGGGAAAAACAATACAAGATGGTGATCCTGTCCTAATGGGATTCATGAATTGTCTGAGTATCCTAGGATGATTAAGATCGCCATGCTGAGACTCATTTTCTTCCTGATCAATTGGATTTTCAACTCGGGTAGGTGGATTTTCATTTTGGTTCTAGGTGATTTTGACTGACAATGAAAGTGATGGAGACTCTCTATTTAATCTACCGCTAGATGATCGAGACCAATATCTCATGCAACCTAAATGTAGACTATATGCTAAAATTTAAAAATACAAATACAATACTTAAAAAAAAAAAACAAGTAAGGAAAAAAAATAAAAAATAAAAATAAAAATGACAAAAAGAGAAGAAAAATAAATAAAGAAAATACAAATGTAGTGATTAAATCTAAAAACGTCCTCTAATTCTTGTCATTCAGATCTCAATTGAATTTCTTGTTCAGCTGTCTCAATTTCTTGAATTAAGTTCTCACAAAAAATTATGGAAAAATTTCCAGATGTGGATGGTTCAAGAAATTCTTTGGAAAAATACAAACTCCATTTTAATTGATTTTTCTATCTCTTATAATCTTGAAGAATTAAGAACAATGTTTGTTTGAATGTAGGATTTCTTGGTTCAAGATTCATTTAGGATCAATCAGGACATTTTGGATCTATACAGATGCAAAGATGAAAGAAAATGAGATGCAAAAAAAAATAAAATACAAAAGTAAAAAAAATAAAAAAAAAAGAAGAAAGAAAGGAAAAAATATATATATACAAGGATTATTCTATCTACTAAATTTATTCCCGGTAAGTCCGTGGTCGATCCACATGGAATAGATTTAATATGATAAAATAATAATTTAACTAATAAAATAAAAATAATAAAATAAAATACTAGGGTTAGAGGATCCACTATTGATATTTCAAATATAAAATAATTTTTACTTTTTATAAAATATAAATTATAATTATTTCCCAATTAATTTATTTCATAATTATCAGGTAGTAATTATGCCAACATATGTAATTCGTCCTATCGATAATTACTCATGCCAATGTACTAAATATGTCAAAACATATAAAACCAGTCATTAAGGCGGTGATAACATTTGTTTATAACAAGTCATGCCAGGGTACTCAATTATGCTAAATATATAAAATGAGCCTATAGGCGGAACCGTATTGTTTATAATTAATCCAGATTTTTAATAGTCCACTCTCTCTCAATTATAGGATTCAAGTATTATTTATGTCAATCGGGGATTATCTACAGCTAGTCAAGAGTCCTCAATAAACTGGAAAGAGTATGAATTTTATTTAGGAATTTATCACAATTTATAAAATATAATATAAATAAAAATAACATATATTTTCATACCATTAGCTTCACCATTTACCCCAGCATTATAAAAATTAGCATAAAAATTAGCAGAATAAGATATAAATAAAAACACTCATAATTTTATTAATAAAAGAAAGATAAATTAAAAAAGAAAAAATATACACAAGAGCTCATCCCACAAAGTCACAGAGAGACATGTGGAAATTTTGCTAGCTTTCTCCACCATTTCCTCCACTATTTTCTGTCCCAAACATGCAAGCATGTTTGGTGGAAGTTTGTAACGACCAGTAGTTTTTACTACTTTATACAACTGTACTGTTATGAAAAGGATGAAGGCATATAAAATAAATTATATTGAGACTCGAATATTGATGAACACTAAAAAGTGCATATTTATTATACGATAAGTTAATCATTTTACACTTATAGTTTCACTAATCTCCCTAAAATTGGCACATTTGTGAAATAATATTTTATGTCATGCTTTGAGTATTTTTACTTTGTTATTTTATGTTATTTGTCAGGTAAAATACTGCTCGGAAGCTCGACAGGATAAACCAGACTACAAAAGGGCAAAAATCAGAAATCAACATTTGCTTCGCGACACAGCATTTACATCGCGTTGCGACGTGCCTTCCTTTCAACACGTGTCCCCATCATGTCACTACTCGCGTCGCGACGCGTGGACCCTGCATTGCGTCGCGATGCGCCTAATGAAACAAAGACACTACTGACTCACCAACACGTGTCCCCAATGTGGATTCAGCATTTTTTGACACGTGTCCCAACATGCACGAGCGTCGCGACACAAAAAGAAAATGGGCGTCACGACGCGTGACCAAAATTGCCTATAAATAGGAGCGTCCGACATCATAAATTTTCATACTTTCTTTCCTGATTCCTCTGTAAATCTTGGAGAGAGAATGTCTTGTTTGTTTATTTACTTAAAGCTTTTTTTGTAATGTCTTTTTCTTTCAATAATAAAAGTACAAGTATATTTTATTACAAAATGAGTAGCTAATTTCTTTTATGCTGGGGTAAGGGTGAAACTTTTATAATGAAAACATAGATTAAACTCGCTTCTATTATAATAAATAAATAGAAATCTAATGATTAAAACTTGATTTAATTCTAGATTAATTATTGACAATCTATCTACCGCCTTTATGGCTGGTTTTATTCACCGCCTTTATGGCTGGTTTTATCTTCTCATCGCCTTTATGACTGGTTTTATTTTTCTACCGCCTTTATGGCTGGTTTGATACGATTTTGGCATAATTAAGTACCTTGGTAGGACTTGTTATAGACAAACGGTATCACTGTCTTTATGGCTGGTTCTTTTTATTGGCATAATTAATTCCTGTAATAAATTAAGTGGGTAACAATGGCAATTTGTAGATTATAATAAAGCGAGGTTTCCAAATGTTTAAAAGACTAAAAGTGGATCCTCTAACTCCAGAATTTCATTCTATTTTTGTAATTCAACCTAAAAGTCTCCAACTACTTCACAAATCAAACTTTTCTTTTTTCGCAGAGTTCATTATTCTATTTTGCTAAATCTATTCTCTATGGATCGATCCCGGACTCACCGGGTTATTTTATTACTTCGACACTCTTATACTTGGGAGTAAAATACCTTTTTTCGAGCGTGTCAAGTTTTTGGCGCCGTTGCCGGAGAAGTATTATTTAGTAGATAGAATAATCATTAATTTCTTCTTTCTCTACTTTTCTCTATTTTTATTTTTATTTCATATTTTGTTTTTATCTATTTTTCTGCATCTTATCTTTCTCTTCTTTTCTTTTATTTGTGTAGATCCAAACTATCCTGATTAATCCTTGATGAACCCTGAACCCAGAAATCCCACATATAGACAGACCTTGTTTTTAATTTTTCTTGGATACAGGAAACATAAAAATCAACTTAAAAGGTTCTTGATGTTCATTAAAGAATTTTTTGAACCATCCTCACATAGAGATTCTCTCATAAAGCTTCACGAAAACATAATTCAAGACATTGAGAAAAATAAGCGAGAGATTCAATTGAGATTGGAATTAACAAGGGTTAGATGACGTTTTTAGATCTAAATCACTGCATCTGTATCTCCTTTATTTTGTTCTTTTCATTTTGTTATTAGTTTTTAAGTTTTGTACTTGCAATTTCATATTTTTGCATATAGTTTATCTTTAAGTTGCATGAAACACCGATCTCGAACATCTAGCGGCAGATTAAAAAGAGAGTCTTCATCATCTTCATTGTTTGTCAGAATGGCTGAAAACCAAATTGAAAATCCACCTGCCCAAGTTGAAAACCCAGTTAATCAGGAAGAAAACGAGTCTCAGCATGGAGATCCTAATCACCTTAGGACACTCAGACAATTCATGAATCCCACTAGGTCAAGATCACCATCTTGCATTGTTTTTCCACCAGAAGCAGCACGTTTCAATTTTAAGTCAAGTGTCATCAATCTTTTACCCACATTCCACGGTCTAGAATCAGAAAACCCTTATCAGCACCTAAGAGAGTTCGAAGAATTATGTAACACTTGCACATATCAAAATTGTAGCATGAATATAATTCGGTTAAAGTTTTTCCCTTTTCTTTAAAGGATAAAGCTAAAATTTATCTACAAAACTTTAGGTCAGGATCTATTAGAACATGAGATGATTTACAAGAGCAGTTTCTTAAAATGTTCTTTCCTCCTCACATGACAAATTTCTTTAAGAGAAGAATTACAACATTCACACAAGAGTTGGGGGAAACACTTTACCAATGTTGGGAGAGGTATAAAGAGATGTTAAATATTTGTCCACATCACGGGTTTGAAACATGGAGGTTAGTTTCCCAATTTTACGAGGGTTTAACACCCCAAAGTAGACAAGTAGTGGAGATGATGTGTAATGGTGAGTTCAGGGACAAAGATCCCGAAGATGCCCTAGATTACCTAGAGCACATAGCAGAGAATACACAACAATGGGATACAATTGGTACATATGAGTCATCTGTTAAACCACAACCATCTGGTAGAGATATGTTTAACCTTAGGGAAGACCATGACCTTACTGCCAAGTATGCATTTCTGTCTAAAAAAATTGAGGCTTTAGGAACAAGGAAGAGTGATCATGTCAAGTTAGTTCAGGAAGTCATATGTCAAATTTGTAGTTCAAATAAACATGTCACTGAAGTTTTCCTATCCTTACCAGCCTTGAAAGAATGTCTCCATGACCAAGTCAGTTTCATAAACACATTCAATAGACCAAATCCAAACCCATACTCACAGACCTATGATTCTGGTTGGAGAAACCATCCAAACTTCAATTTGAGGAATGATAACCAAGCACAACCTTCACACCAACCTCCCCAGGTATACCAGAATTTCCGAAATTCCTAGAATTATGCACCATATGTCCCACCACCTAGGAAAACTATTGAAGATAACTTGAGTGCATTCATGGAAAAATAAGAAACCATCAATAACCAAAATGCATAAATGATGAATGATTTGAAAGAAACTTTTGATAAAATCACATATGCTTTGGCCATTAAAGAGAAAGGTAAGTTTCATGCACAATCTCAGTCAAATCCCAAAAGTCATCAAAACCCTAATGAGGGTAGTTCTGGAAATTAATATTTAGACCAAGTCAAATCTGTTATTACTCTTCGCAGTGGTAAGACCATCCATAGACCTATTCATGAACCTCGCGAAACTGAGAATAAATCAGAATCAGTGGGTAAGGAAGGGGTTGATGAGCCATTACCCGTCATCGATAATAACAGTTGTAGGCATTGTATTTTTGCATGTGAAACCCGATGATGAGTCTCATTTGGAGGCACTACCTTTTGAGTCACAGAAGCCGCAGGAAACGGATATCGGAAGGGGAAACTCAGAATAAACAAGGTTCACTGTTTTCGTTCGTGCTGCGTTCGTGTATGCGTTCGAACGGCAAACAGATTGCAGGCGTTCGTGTCGCGTTCGAGGAGGCGTTCGAACGGTGTCGGTAATTCTGGTTTTGCTGCTAGCCTCACATTAAGCCTAATTCGCCCAAGCCTTGCCCCACACGCCCAAGCCCACTTAAAACACATATTTGACACATGGTGAAATCAAAACAAATCTAAAAATCACATACCAAATTAAAAAAAAAAGATGTCATGCCTAATTAAAATCAATCAACCAATTATATTCCTATTAAAAATATATTATTCCTAACTTAAAATATTGTATGCCTAATCAACACAAATTAAAGATATCACCTTCCTAATTTGAATTAACCTTGTCCCCCCTCAATCTTTGACTTTCCATAAGACCAAATCCTAAATTGAATGCACCAAATCCCTTCCTTGTGAGACAAGGTGAAGCCCTAACCCTTCTCTATATAAAAAACCCCTAACCAAGACATGCACGCCCCTAGCTCATACACAACACACAGGAAAATTACAGGAAGAACACACCAAAAAATAGTAAGCAAAAAAATACAGAGGAAACGGCAGCGAAACCACAAGGAAACTGCAGCAAAACGGACTCGAAACAGTAGCTTGAGCGGTAAAATAGCGAAGGAAAAGGCAAACCAGTGAACCAGAAAAGTTGCGGAGCTTTACCCCTTCCGATCTTCATGAAACGCGAGTCCGAGAGACGGCTTAAAAGGTTAGACCAGAGGGTACTTTTCACACTCATCTTTACGTGATTTTTGTTATTTATTTTGATTATATTTTACTTATTCGTTGAGTCTTGTTTGTGTATGATGTGTGTTATGGGTATTGGATGAATAAAAGAGTGTCGTCTCTCGTGGTATATTGGATGGAAACCCAGACGTAAATTCCGTAGCCGAATCTGAATGGACGGTAGTGCGGTCTGTACTTGGGATACAACTCCACGTACCACTTGAGTAAACGGCACCTTCTCTTGTTTCATGCTGCTTTGATTTATTTATTTATTTTTCGTCACTCGAATTCTGCATGTTGCTTATTTACGTATGATTCGATCGAGCGCATGGGCTTAGTAAGTGGAATAAAAGATCCCCTATGGGGAAGGGTTAAAGCCCTTTACCACAATGCTTCGTCGCGCCGGTTGATGTGTGCTCGGTTGAATGCAAGACACGTTCAATCGGGCATACTAGTTTGATATTATTGCTTTTAATTCTATGTATGCATGATTCAATCGAGCGCATGGGCTTAGTAAGTGGAATAAAAGATCCCATACGGGGAGGGGTTAAAGCCCTTTACCACAATGCTTTGCCACGCCGGTCGATGTGTATTCGGTTGAATGCAAGACACATTCAATCGGGCATGCTAGTTTGATATTATTGCTTTTAATTCTATGTATGCATGATTCAATCGAGCGCACGGGCTTAGTAAGTGGAATGAAAGATCCCCTATGGGGAAGGGTTAAAGCCCTTTACCACGATGCTTTGCCGCGGCGGTTGATGTGTGTTCGGTTGGATGTGAGATACGTTTGATCGGACATACTGAGCTTGACATTGTTGTCTTTATTCTTTGTGGTTGTTTGCATCTGGTCTGGTTCCGTTCGAACGCGTCCTCGAACGCTATACGAACGTGAACCTTTTGTTTCCCGTTCGAACGCGTTTTACAAACGCTACGTGAACGCACACGCACTTTCTTGGTCTTATCATGCATCAGGTCTGGTTCCGTTCGAACGCGTTCTCGAACGCTATACGAACGCGAACCTTCTGTTTACCGTTCGAACGCGTTTACGAACGCTACACGAACGCGCACACACTGAACTGAGTCTGTCTTATCATATTCATGCATAATTGCCTCTTGGTTGATCTTTCTTGTATTATATATCCAATCATATTATTTGTATTCCTGCATTTATCCATTCTATGTGTTCTTGGGATTGTATTCAAGCATGATTAGGCTGTTAGCATGTTATTTGGTTAATAGGTTCATGAGATAGTACTCAAGCATGATTAGGTTGTTCTTAGTTTTCCATATCATATGATCGAGAAATGTTCATGAGATTGCCATGTGATGTTGCATGTTGTGATGACTAATTCCCTGGATGTAGAGTTAGAAGCATGATACTCTTGGAAATAAGTGTTACTTAGGCCTGATTAAATTATTACACAAATCCTTTCATTATAAGTGACATAAGTAACGGACCATTCCGAACCCAACGGTTTAAGGTCTTCCCTTGCGAGGGGTGAGTGCGGCCTTAAATATCATTTTCCCGGTTCACACCGGGTGGCGACTCCATTATTCTCCGGTTTAGTCCCCCGTGGCTATTCCGTACTCCCGACCGGGCCGCGAGCCCGGGACAGCATGCGTCCCCCAGTTTCTATGTTCCCACAGTCTGGTGACTCCACTGGGGATAGAGAATCGGCCCCGAAATATTATCTTGTGATGTTTGGATTTATGTTTTAATTTACCGTGTCTATAGTGGATAAAGTGAGGGTTTAATCAAAGGCATTTTGAGGCTAGGTAATGGTTTGGTGTCTTCCTTCATTCACTACCTTTCTAGAAGGAAAAGCTGTGAAGGCACCTAGATAGCCATCTACTCGTAGCCTATTGTGATGGACTAATTTGGAGGACTCGTTGTTTATTCCTGACACCAAGCGATAAGAGCCTAAGAGGTTTGGGTATTTAAGTGAGCCTCGCTCCACCTTCCCTCTGGGGAATCTACAACGGGAAATCCATTTGACAGTCCGTCACACACCATAGCTCATTGGCACGTACCTTAGTGTATAAAAAGGGGTGCGCTCACTTGGTTGCTCGAACCCTTGATTGGGGAGACCTAGTTGTGGGCCATCCTTCGCCGATGAGAGCCTTTGTCTATACTCTTGTGAACCCACCCATAGACCGGGGTTGTATGGTTAAAGTAACAATTATTTCCTTGAGTATGTGCTTGTGGACCATCCTCATTTGGATGCAGTTGGACCATTGTCAGAAATGCGGACTTGCTGGGCCATTTAAACTGGGGCGAGTTCGTACCTTATGACCATTGGGCCCAAAGCTTCTGAAATGTTGATGGGCCATTCTGTAGAAATTATTGTTGTATGTTTGCATTATCTTTCTTTGTGCTTGTGTTCGGAACATTACCATTTGGATTTAGTTGGGCTCCTTGCCATGAGATGTGAACTCGTTGGGCCATTTAAACTAGGACGAGTTCACTCCTATGATAGTTGGCCCAAAAACTTCTAAAATGATGATGAGACGATTTGTGTGAAAATTTTAATGAGTTGATATATTTCTTGTATCACATGCATATCATGCATCACATGCACCTTATGCATACATGCACCATGTTAACCTCATTTTGTCTAAAAGACCATCATAGATACCCGTTGGTTAGGGAAGATGGCATACTTGTCAAAAGACCGAGCAGCCACCAAGAGTACTGGCAGAAGACCTAGCCCAACGGGATATGAAACTCAATCATGTATGCATGCATACACATAACATATTTGCATCCTTTTTGTGTTTGTTCTGTTTTGTAATAACAGTTTTCAAGAGAGACGGCTTAAAAGAGAAAGCGTCAAATGCAAGCCAACCAGAAGCAGCAACAGTACAATGTCAGTAGTCTTCAGGAATGAATCACATGGGCGAGGCCCGTATCAGTATCAGTCTGGGGGCGAGGCCCATATCAGCAGTATCAGTCTTGGGGCGAGGCCCATATCAGTATCAGTCTTGGGGCGAGGCCCGTATCAGTATCAGTCTGGAGGCGAGGCCCATATCAGCAATATCAGTTGGGGGCGAGGCCCATATCAGCAGTATCAGTCTTGGGGCGAGGCCCATATCAGTATCAGTCTTGGGGCGAGGCCCGTATCAGTATCAGTCTGGGGGCGAGGCCCATATCAGCTGTATCAGTCTGGGGGGAGGCCCATATCAGTATCAGTCTGGGGGCGAGGCCCATATCAGCATCAGTCTAGGGGCGAGGCCCATATCAGTATCAGTCTTGGGGCGAGGCCCATATCAGTATCAGTCTAGGGGCGAGACCCATATCAGTATCAGTCTGGGGGCGAGGCCCATATCAGTATCAGTCTGGGGGGCGAGGCCCATATCAGTATCAGTTGGGGGCGAGGCCCACATCAGTTCAGTATCAGTTCCGCCGGGTATGGCATTATGGGGGGCGAGGCCCACATTGGTTCAGTATTAGTTCTGCCGGGTATAGTACTCTGGGGGCGGGGCCCACATCATATCAGTAATGGTTCGGAAATGGACCAGCATCTCATCACTTGCCGAAAATGGCACTCTAAAAATGGAGCAACGGTTCGGAAATGGACCATTATCACATCTCGCCGAAAATGGCACTCCGAAAATGGAGCACGGTTTGAAATGGACCATCATCTCATCTCGCCGAAAATGGCACTCTAAAAATGGAGCAACGGTTCGGAAATGGACCATTATCACATCTCGCCGAAAATGGCACTCCGAAAATGGAGCACGGTTCGAAATGGACCATCATCTCATCACTTGCCGAAAATGACACTCTAAAAATGGAGCAACGGTTCGGAAATGGACCATTATCACATCTCGCCGAAAATGGAGCACGGTTCGAAATGGACCATCATCTCATCTCGCCGAAAATGGCACTCTAAAAATGGAGCAACGGTTCGGAAATAGACCATTATCACATCTCGCCGAAAATGGCACTCCGAAAATGGAGCACGGTTCGAAATGAACCATCATCTCATCTCGCCGAAAATGGCACTCCGAAAATGGAGCAACGGTTCGGAAATGGACCATTATCATATCTTGCCGAAAATGGCACTCCAAGAATGGAAACACAGTTTGGGAATGAGTCACAGGGCCGAGGCCCACTTCAGCATCAGTTTTGGGGATGAGTCCCAGGGTCGAGGCCCACATCACTATCAGTTCTGGGGATGAGTCCTAGAGTTGAGGCCCATTGCATCACAAGCCGAGAATGGCAATCCCAGAATGAAGTACAGTTCAGGAATGAACAGGCCGGGAATGGCAATCCAAGAATGGAGCAGAGTTCAAGAATGAACAAGCCGGGAATGGCACTCCAGGAATGGAAATACAGTTCAGGAATGAACAAGCCGGGAATGGCACTCCAAGAATGGAAACACAGTTCGGGAATGAACAAGCCGAGAATGGCAATCCAAGAATGGAGCAGAGTTCAAGAATGAACAAGCCGGGAATGGCACTCCAGGAATGGAAATACAATTCAGGAATGAACAAGCCGGGAATGGCACTCCAAGAATGGAAGCACGGTTCGGGAATGAACCACCTCACAGTAACGGTTCGGGAATGGACCACCTTACAGTAAAGGTTCGGGAATGGACCACCTCACAGTAACAGTTCGGGAATGGACATCTCACAGTAACGGTTCAGGAATGGACCACCTTACAGTAACAGTTCGGGAATGGACACCTCACAGTAACGGTTCGGGAATGGACCACCTTATAGTAACAGTTCGGGAATGGACACCTCATAGTAACGGTTCGGGAATGGACCACCTCACGATAACAGTTCGGGAATGAACACCTCACAGTAACGGTTCAGGAATGAACGAACTCACAGTAACGGTTCGGGAATGGATCACCTTACGGCAACGGTTCGGGAATGGACCACATCACAACACGTTTCGGGAATGAACCGGGGGTCGCAGCACCTCACCACCCAAATCAACTCAACACATGGTAAGTCAAGTGGCAGCTGGCGAGCCAGGTAAGTGAAAATGCATTGCATAACTTTGATAGGATTGTTCAAAGTCACACACTGCACAAGTCCCATCAAAGTGGGGGCGACTGTAGGCATTGTATTTTTGCATGTGAAACCCGTTGATGAGTCTCATTTGGAGGCACTACCTTTTGAGTCACGGAAGCCGCAGGAAACGGATATCGGAAGGGGAAACTCAGAATAAACAAGGTTCACTGTTTTTCGTTCGTGCTGCGATCGTGTATGCGTTCGAACGGCAAACAGATTGCGGGCGTTCGTGTCGCGTTCGAGGAGGTGTTCGAACGGTGTCGGTAATTCTGGTTTTGCTGCTAGCCTCACATTAAGCCCAATTCGCCCAAGCCTTGGCCCACACGCCCAAGCCCACTTAAAACATATATTTGACACATGGTGAAATCAAAACAAATCTAAAATCACATACCAAATTAAAAAAAGATGTCATACCACCTTTTGTATGACCAAATGAAAGAGCCAAATAAACCTTGAAAATTATATATACTGATGTATGTGACCCACTTAGTATAATGGCCAAAGGCGATTTTCAATACTTCGTTATTTTCATTGACGGTTGTTCAAGATTTGGGTATTTTTACCTAATGAAACATAAGTCATATACTTTTGAAAAGTTCAAAGAATATAAGAATGAAGTAGAAAATCAATTGGGAAAAAGTATCAAAAATCTACAATCTGATCGTGGAGGAGAATACTTACGTACCGAACTTCAAGATTATCTTAAAGAATATGGAATCGTGTCACATGTAACACCTCCTTACACACCTCAAAATAACAGTGTCTATAAAAGGAAAAATCGTACCATATTGGATATGGTACGTTCCATGATGAACTTTGTTGAAATACCAACATCCTTTTGGAGATACGCTCTCCAAATAGCCTTGCATGTTCCAAATAGAGTTCCAATCAAATCTGCTCCCAAAATCTCATATGAGATGTGGTATGGGAAATGTCATAACTTACGGTATTTGAAGATTTAGGGTAGTCCATCTTATGTAAGGAAATTCTTTACGAAAAAGTTATATAGAAATTCTTTACGAAAAGGTTATACTCAAGACCTGAAAAAATCAATTCATAGGATATCCCAAAGATTCAATGAGATATTACTTCTACATTCCCTCTTATCACAAAATCATGGTTAGTGGGAATGCTACTTTCCTTAAGGACCTCGTGGTTCAAGAAGAAAGTGCTGCAAAAGAAGTAGACCTAGATGACGAAGTCTCTCAAAAAGGCAGAACAAGTGCAACAATAAACACCTTGAGAAACATAACCACTTCATAGGTCAATTAGGGAGCACTCCTTTGAAATATACCCTAGTCAATCAAGAAGATTTTAATCTTTCATGATTGGTGAAGCGGCTTGATAAGTGTGGTTTATACGCACTTATTCTGACATCCTTAGCCTATTATTTAGTTATGTTTCGAGTCATTTAATTTCATTTATAGTTTATTTTATGTCTTGTTTGTAGGAAGCATTAGAACATGAAGAATGGATCAATTACGCGTGTTTCGGGACATATTGGGAGCATCAGACTCAAGAACAGGTAAAAACTAGCATCAGTTGCGCACTGAACTTAAAAAGGCTATAACGTTTGATCTAGAAAGAGTTATGAGACCCATAATATATCCATTTGCATCTACTCGAAAAGATCTATTCATTTATGCGCACTGGCGCTGCGGCGCCCAAGTCTTAACGCTGCAGCGCCCAGAATTGGAAAGAGAATGACGTGAGATAACAAAGTGTAGGGCCGAGTGGAGAGGAAGACAAAGAAAGAGAAGCCACCAATGTTGACCAAATCAAAAGCAAGGACATCGGCCCCTAATATTCCAACATTGTGTAACAAAAGTGGGGTGTGACCAGCCACCATCTTTGACCAAGGCATGAATTTGAAGAGATATTAAAGGATTTGCACGTGGGCCCGCTTGGAAGGTCAATGAAGCCATGTTATAAAAGCCACACAAAAGGTGATAAGAGGGGCTGTGGCACCAATTCACAGAGCCGCGGCGCCCAAAATAGTTACATACAAATTACCGAGAGAAGAGTGTTGTGGCGCCAATTCACAGAGCCGCGGCGCTGTGAGAGAAATAAGCACTCGTTCAAGAAAATGATTTTTAGGGTTTTTAACATGTATTATGACTCCCAGGCTCTACTGTAAATACATTAGTTTGCCCAAGATAAAAAGAGGAGGCTAATACACAGCATAAAATACAAGAATACATATTTTTAGAGATCCAAATAGGAGGATTGAAGAACAACAAGAGGAGACAAATGAGGTGACGTCCGAAGAGGAAGAGATTCAATTCAGGTTTTATCATCTTATTTCTTTCTTAGAACTCTAATGATTTCCATTAGATTTATGACTTGTTATTCATTGTTTTTATCTATTGTCATGAACTAACTCCTTAATTATGGAGAATGATGTAATTGATGCTTGAACCTTATAATTGTTTGTCAATTTTGTTATAAAGTTTTATTCAGTTTATTTGTATTCTCTTGAGTTTAATGTCTTGTGCTTGCTGGCCACAAATATGATGATATATGTTTAGAATCTATCACACGAGAGATGGGATTTTGAATAGATCTAGAGAATACAACCTAGGATTTTATAGAGTTCGAGAGAATCTGTAGTTCCTTTGAAGTCGTTAACATAGAATCACAAATCGTAACGAGTTGTTAACTACTAGATTTTTATAGAGATATCGAAGTCTATAGTTGATGATATTTTCACTCGGCACTTGAGAGAGGGAGTGGATGTTTTCGGAATCTTGACTTATAAACAATACTACTGAACAATGATTAATTGGCATGACAAATACATAGGCGACAGCTAGGTGAAATCAGGATCTAGAATCTCTATCGTATTAGTTCCTCGTATATAATTATTTTTATATTTATTTATTAAAATATTTATTAATTATCGTCTAATAAAGTTAGGATTATCAATTGTAGTACTTAGTGCGAGTTTAACACAATCCCTGTGGGTTCGACACTCTTAACTCATATTTATACTGAAACTTGACGTCGTACACTTGCAGTACGATATAAAATATCACAACAAGTTTTTGGCGCCGTTACCGGGGATTGTTTGTTTAATTCACACTAATACTATTACCAACTAATTTTAGCTTTACTTTAGATTTTTTTTTTTTACTTTTGTTTTGTTTTTATTTGTTTTTCTTTTCTTTTGGTGCTTCAGTGAATGCGAAGATCCACAAGTCTCGACTCCCTCCTGTTTGATCCTGAAATAGAAAGAACAGCGAGGAGACTAAGGAAAGAAAGGAAAATTGAACAAGAAGCAATGTCAGCTGAAAATATAGAGAACAACCCACGCCATGTGGCAATCAGAGATCACTTCAAACCAGTCATTGATGATACCTATTCTGGGATTTCCCATCAAACAATTAATGCCAAAAATTTTGAGCTAAAACCTGCATTGATCAACATGGTACAAAGAAATCAGTTTGGGGGTTCAGCTGTAGAGTATCCCAACTTGCACTTAAGAATATTCTTGGAGATCGCAGATACTATAAAGATGAATGGCGTGAGTAAAGAGGCTATCAGGCTACGATTATTCTCATTCTCCTTACGGGATAAAGTGTGGGACTGGCTTCATTCGATACAGGTGGGGAGTGTCATGACATGGCAGGATATGGCCACAAAATTTATTGAGAGGTTCTTTCCACCAGCTAAATCAGCTCAACTGAGTGCAGAAATTAGTATATTTAAACAGCTGGAGACTGAGACTCTATATGAAGCATGAGAGCGCTTTAAGGATCTACTATGAAGATGCCCATAACATGATTATGCAGATTGGGTCCAGATTCAGTTGTTCTATAATGGGCTGAATGGTTCGAATAGAACTGTGGTTGATGCAGCAGCTGGGGGAACTCTATTTAAGAAATCAGCTGAGGACGCCTACAATCTGTTAGAAGAAATGGCCATTAACCATTTTCAATGGGCAAGTGAACGCGCTACAGTGACCAAACTGGCTGGAATATATGAAGTGGACCCTCTTGTGGCACTTACAGCTCAGATTTCCACCTTATCTACTCAAGTAGCAGCCCTGACAAATCCACGAGTACCATCTATTGAATCTGCGGTGGCTACAAATATGCAGTTATTGGAAGGAAACTCGAACTTTGAACAAGTCCAATATGTGAACAATCGGAACTTCAACAGCTATAGAGGAAATCATGTGCCTAACCGTAATCACCCAAACCTGTCATATGCTAATACAGGAATGCCTTGCAACCTTCATCTGGTTTCGACTATCAGAGAGCTGAGCAGAAATCATCCTTGGAAGACTTTATGAGCATGTTTGTTGCTAATACTTCAGTAAGGTTTGAGAAGAATGAGTCAAGGCTAGACAATATAGAGACACACATGGAAAATATCGAGGCAACAATGAAGTCTTTAGAAACACAGATTGGGCAGATTACTTCCACCATGACCAAGCAGTAGTAAATGGTATTTGGATAAAATGCCACAGCTGTCAAGCTATCTTGTTCATCTCAAAGCAGCCAGTGGATACAAAAGAAGAAACTACCATGACCACCATTTGGGTGGTTGCGTTTGGCTGAAGACGTTAAACTTAGCGCTAGCGGGGAGGCAACCCTTGCATTTATTAATTTTTATTTTATTTTTAATTTTGATTTTTATTGTGTGCTATTGTTTATTTATTCATTTTGCATGCTATTTATACAGGTAGCACGAGACACACAACGCCCGCGTAACCAAATTCTAACCAGCATGAGCCTGATCAACTCCATGCACGGTAGTGTTGTTCCTTAATCTGGTTTCTTTATATTTATCTTACATTGAGGACAATGCAAGTTTTAAGTTTGGGGGTGTGTGCATGTTGTTTACTTGTTATTGATTTATTTTAAAAAAATTGTTTTAAGTCTTTGATAGTAAAGCATAAATCCTATGATGAATTTTGTTTGTTTATGAGTGCAATTTTAGAAATGATAAGTGCTCAATTTACTTTTATCTGATGCCTTGAGTAGTTGATCTATGTTAGACTCGTAAGCACTCAATTATAGGTTTTTAGCAGTGAGAACTTAAGTAGTTGACAATGTGACTAGTTGAAAAAATTGCATGTCGATGAATGACCGTTTGCTTAGATATCTATTTGATTTGCTAGTGTTATGATGTATGGTATGGATAGAAATAAAGAAAAAAAAAAAGTCTCTAAAGAAAGAAAAAATAACCACCTATAACCGATAAGCGTGAAGCTACCCATAGGCGAGTATTAGGACCACCATGAGGAGAAATGCTACCTTAAAAGGTAGGTGTGTTGATTCAAAAAAAGTGCAAAAAAAAAGTAAAAAGAGACAAGAAAGGACAAAAAGAAAAATCATACCATACTGAGCACGAAATAAAGCAATTACCGAGCTTAATTGAGATATCTAGGTTGGTTTGACCTATCGATTCCAATTTTTAAACAAAATCATTAAGTTGGCTTACTTAGGATCAAAGCTTTGACCGAACCTTTACAAAAACACAATGTGAGTCTAGCTTAGATAATTTACTCAAGAACTTGGATTTAAGTTGTGTTGCGTACTTTGAAGGTTCTTTGATTTCATTTATAAGCATTCTTTGAGGACAATATTATGCATAACTATCGGGATTATTTCTTTTATTTATTTTTATATTTTTGCATGATTGTGTGTGAATGACGTTTGTGGGTGTCGTCGCTGTAAGCCCTCACGAGACTATAACTCGTCCACTAGGGCCGCCTAGGGGTTTAAAGTCTTGTTGCATACGCTAAATGAAATCGTGATCCCTACGAAAGTGGCTTAGTTAATTTAGTTATTTTTATTTGTTTATTTGTATTTAGTTTTTATTTTGTCTTTTGCTCGGGACTAGCAAAATCTTAAATTTGGGGGTGTTTGATAAGTGTGGTTTATACCCACTTATTCTGACATCCTTAGCCTATTATTTAGTTATGTTTTGCGTCATTTAATGTCATTTATAGTTTATTTTATGTCTTGTTTGTAGGAAGCATTAGAACATGAAGAATGGATCAATTACGCGTGTTTCGGGACATATTGGGAGCATCAGACTCAAGAACGGGCAAAAACTAGCATCAGCTGCGCACTAAACTTAAAAAAGCTATAACTTTTGATCTAGAAAGAGTTATGAGATCCATAATATATCCATTTGCATCTACTCGAAAAGATCTATTCATTTATGCATACTGGCGCCACGGCGCCCAAGTCTTAACGCCGCAGCGCCCAGAATTGGAAAGAGAATGACGTGAGATAACAAAGTGTGGGGCCGAGTGGAGAGGAAGACAAAGAAAGAGAAGCCACCAATGTTGACCAAATCAAAAGCAAGGACGTGGTCCCCTAATCTTCCAACATTTTGTAACAAAAGTGGCGTGAGACCAGCAACCATCTTTGACCAAGGAATGAATTTGAAGAGATATTAAAGAATTTGAACGTGAGCCCGCTTGGAAGGTCAATGAAGCCATGTTATAAAAGCCACACAAAAGGTGGCAAGAGGGGCTGTGGCGCCAATTCACAGAGCCACGGCTCCCAAACTAGTTACATACAAATTACTGAGAGGAAGGGCTGTGGCGAAAATTCACAGAGTCGCAGCGTTGCGGGAGAAATAAGCACGCATTCAGGAAAGTGATTTTTAGGGTTTTTAACATGTATTATGACTCCCAGGCTCTACTATAAATACATTAGTTCACCCAAGATAAAAAGAGGAGGCTAATAAATAGCACAAAATACAAGAATACATATTTTTAGAGATCCAATGAGGAGGATTGAAGAGCGACAAGAGGAGACAAAAGAGGTGACGTCCGAATAGGAAGAGATTCAATTCGGGTTTTATCATCTTATTTCTTTCTTAGAACTCTAATGATTTCCATTAGATTTATGACTTGTATTCATTTTTTTTTTTTTATCTATTTCATGAACTAACTCTTTAATTCTGGAGAATGATGTAATTGATGCTTGAACCTTATAATTGTTTGTCAATTTTGTTATGAAGTTTTATTCAGTTTATTTGTATTCACTTGAGTTTAATGCCTTGTGTTTGCTGGCCACAAATATGATGATATATGTTTAGAATCTATCACTCGAGAGAGGGGATTTTGAATAGATCTAGAGAATATAACCTAGGATTTTATAGAGTTCGAGAGAATCTGTAGTTCCTTTGAAGTCGTTAACATAGAATCACAAAGTGTAACGAGTTGTTAACTACTAGATTTTTATAGAGATATCGAAGTCTGTAGTTGATGATATTTTCATTCGGCACTCGAGAGAGGGAGTGGATGTTTTCGGAATCTTGACTTATAAATAATACTACTGAACAAGGATTAATTGGCATGACAAATACATAGGCGACAGCTAGGTGAAATCAGGATCTAGAATCTCTATCGTATTAGTTCCTCCTATATAATTATTTATATATTTATTTATTAAAATATTTATTAATTATCGTCTAAATAAAGTTAGGATTATCAATTGTAGTACTTAGTGTGAGTTTAACACAATCTCTATGGGTTCGACACTCTTAACTCATATTTATACTAAAACTTGACACCGTACACTTGCGGTACTATATAAAATATCACAACACGGCTCATCTAGATGACCCCATAAACTATAAAGAAATAATATTGGGCATTGACTATTCAAGATGGTTTAAAGCTATGAATTCTGAAATGGAATCCATGTATTCTAACCAAGTATACATACTTGGTTAGAATAAGGCTATACTAGTGGCAAAAGGATATACTCAGAAATAAGAGATTGATTATGAGGAAAAAATTTCGCCAATAGCCATGCTAAAATCCATTAGAGTTCTTTTAGGTATAATAGCTTACTATGACTATGAGATTTGACAAATGGATGTCAAAACGGCTGTAGACACTGTATTTTTGCATAAAGCCTAATGATGAGCCTCGTATGGAGGCACTACCCGATAAGTCACGAAAGTCGCGAGGAAAGCACACCGGAAGGGAAATATCTAAAATTAATAGCTCGTCAAATTTAAATTCGCAAGTTAGCCGCGGGTTCGCTTAGTCGATTCCTATTTTAAACATTAATCTTGGCCCAAACCCCCCACACCCCATCCAAAGCCCATACGCACCCATCCAAAGCCCAATTGCATAACCCTAACCATAATGCACCACTATAAAACATAACCTAAACCAAACCCTAAACCCTAGACACTTCACGCAGCCCCCTTCCCTCTTCTTCCAAACACTAGGCAACCAAAACAAAATAAAAAAATAGAAACCATAATCAGCTCGCTCATCTCTCTCCTCCTTCTCCCCACCAATTCACAACTCGGCAATAACCCAAAAAAACTGAAGCTCACGTCATCTGGCTAACCTCTCTCTGGACGCCTCCATCTCTCTCTCCCTCTCGCCATGAAACAAAAACCCTAAACCTAAGCCCATATCTCTCTACACAGTCACGCAGCCACCCTCTTTAACCACTCGGCCACTATAGCTTCTCGGATGATCCCCTTCTCTCACTGACCGAATCAACAAACCCTAAACCAGCTGTCATGACTCAACCAAACAAAAGCCAAAACAAATAAGACACACACACACAGCCCACTGAAGAGAAGACTGGACACAACCATTCGGCAGCCTCTTCTCCCCGGGACTCTTTAACGGCAATTGACCACAAAACCAAAAACCCTAGTTCTCCTCTTCAGGCTTTCGTCTCTCTCTGAACCTAAGACACACGGCTCCACACTCCTTCTTGACACAAACTCTTCCGACTGACCAAGCCTGGCCCTTCTCGGCATCAACAAGCACAAACAAACAAACCCCCACCGCCTAAGAGATGAAGCTGAAGGCAACAAGCAATGATAAACCCTAAGCCACTAACAGCAACTCCCCCCTCCATCGATCAAAACAAGCCACGAAATAACAACCCTAAGACCTATGCCATCTTCTTCGTGCATCTTTCTTCACGGCCACAAGCCAAACACAAATAGGCAACAAAACAACCCTTACAACTGCCCACAAATCCAACGCACAAGCAGCCCTCCATATGAAAACAAAAAAAAAAACCACAAACCCTTAGCCAACAAAAATACAAAGCAGTGGAATACCTCCAAATGGTGAGCTAATTAGCCGAACAAAACAGCAACAAAATCCAACACAAAACGAGCAACACATACCTTGAACAACACCTCAAACAGCAGCCACCCAACCGACCAAAACAAACAACAAAAATAAGCCCAAAACCGAACACAAACAGTCCTCAGAAACCAAACGTGAAACAGTGAGCAAACAGCCCTTAAAATCGAGACAAACCAGACCCAAAAATAGTCCCCCAAACACCCCAAAACAGTCTAAAAAAATCATCTGAACACAGCAGCAGAAAACGCAGAAAAATAGCTGCAGAAAACGTAGGAAAACAGCGGGTAAAAATAGAGAAAATGGTGAGAGGAAATAGCAAACCAGCGAACTAGACAAAACAGAAGAAACGTTAATCCTTCCGGCGACCTCCCATCGCACTCCCGAGAAGCGACTTAAAAGGTAAGACCTGAGGGCACCATTTGTTATATTTTATTTTGTTGTCCTGGAAACGGCATGTTTGGTTGGACGTGGAATACGTCCAACCGGGCATGCGAAGTCCTACATTGAAAACGGCCAAATTATTTGGTCACATATTTATTATTCCGTATTTATTTTGTGTTATTTATCTTCCTTGTTATTTCGCGTATTTGTCTCTTCGGTTATTTATTGTTATATGCATTATCATATTTCATGTATGTCAACATTGGGTAATGATTGCGTTGTGTTAATGCTTGAGTGTTGCCTCTCGTGGTATATCGGATGGAAACCCAGACATAAATTTCGTAGCCGAATCCGAATGGACAGTACTGCATTCTGTACTTGGGATACAACTCCACATACCGCTTGAGAAATATTCATGTATGCGTGTTTATGTCATTTGTTATGTTATTTTTGTAAAGGTGTTTGAATGCGTTTTCGAATGCAACTCGAACGCACGTCTTCTGCCTCACTCCGTTCGAACTCGTTCTCGAACGCTACACGAACGTGAATTCTCTGGAACACTTCATTCGAACGCGTTTATGAACGCTCCATGAACGTACACACATTGGACATGCTCTTCCTTTATATTTTTATGTATGTTTGATTCTTTGGTTATTCCTTTCTGCATCATGTGCTTAATTATCTGATGTTATTGTTAACGCTTCTATTGTCATTGCCGCACTTCTCTGATTAACATGTTTTCAAAATTATGCATTTGCTTTCATTTACATTTATGTTTATGGGTGTGCAAACTTGTATGCTATTTGAATTATCTTACATGTGCCGCATAAGACTTGGTTATATTATTGCATAAACCCGTTCATTACAACCGACATAAGTAATGGACCATTCCGAACCCAACGATTTGAGGTCTCCCATTGCGATGGGTGAGTGCGGCCTTAAATCATTTCCCAGTTCACACTGGGTGGCGACTCCATTTATTCTCCAGTTTAATCCCCCGCGGGCTACTTCGTACTCCCAACGGGCCGCGAGCCCGGACAGCGTCGCCGTACCTCTGTACCATGTCTACAGTCTGGCGACTCCACTAGGGATAGAGAATCGGCCCCGAAATAATGCCTTGTAATGCTTGTGGTTTTTTGCTTTAGTTAACCTAGTCTAATATATTGCATACTTTTTTTACCCTGATGGCGTCATGTATCGTAATGTCCATTTCGCTCGAGGCGACGGATCGTTATATGGCATCATCACTCGTTGGCACGTACCTTAGGGTATAAAAAAGGTGCACTCACTTGGTCGCTCAAACCCTTTAGTGGGGAGACCTAGTTGTGGGCAACCCTTCGCCGGTGGGAGCCTTTATCTATACCCTTATAAGCCCACATATGAACCATAGTTGTATGTCCTATAGAAGCTACCCCACTTTGGTATATAAAATAAGTCATACCTAGGACAGAAATAGACTTACCACGAGTGTGGGAGATATAAGGTCGGAAGGATATGTGTTTTTTTGATAACCACTTGCATCTCATGCATACACGCATCATGTTAACCCATGTGTCTTGAAAGCCATCATAGATATCCGTTGGGTTAGAAAAAAAAAGATTTGTCAAGAAGAGTTTAGCAAACATGGATATCGGGGAAAAGGAAATCGAGGAACAGAAAAATTTACAGCAAGGATAGAAAGACCATTGTGAAAAAAAAAATTATGTGTTCTTAGTCTTTAATAGTTAGACATAAGTCTGATGATGAAATTGATTGCTTTAGGGTGAAATCTTAGAAACGATAAACTCTTGATGTGTTTTTATCTGATACTTTGAGTAGTTGATCTATGTTAGACTCGTAAGCACTTATTTATAGGTTCTTAGCAGTGAAAACCTGAGTAGTTGGCAAGATGATTAGTTGAAGAAATTGTAGGTCGATGAATGACCGTTCACCTAAATGACTATCATGATTTGCTTGTGTTATGATGTGTGGTATGGTTGAAAATAAAAGAAAAGTCTCTAAAGAAAAGAATTGAACCACCTATAACCGATAAGCGTGAAGCTACCCATGGGCGAATATTATGACCACCATGAGGAGAAATGCTACCTTAAATGGTAGGTGTGTTGAAAAAAAAAAGCAAAAAGAAAAAAAAGAAAGAAATAGAGATAAAAGAAAAAGAAAACCATACCACATTGAGCACAGAAAAGCAACTGCAGAGCATAATTGAGACATCTAGGTTAGTTTGACCCATCGATCCCAATTTTTTGACGAAATCATTGAGTTGGCTTACCTGGGGATGAAGCAGCAAATGAACCTTTGCACACACACACTTTGAGTCTGGCTTAGATCATTTATTCAAAGACTTGGATTTGAGTTGCATTGAATGTTTTGAAGGTTCTCTGGTTTCAATATTGGGCATTCTTTGAGGGCAATAATATATATAATTATTGGGACTATTTCGTAGCATGTAATATAGTATGATGATATGGAATGCCACATCATATAGTCCACATTGACCTAGTGCAAACAGTAGAGAGCAGAAAGCTAAGCCAAGTCTGGGGGCGACCAGTCTACCACCCCGCGAATAAGAGATATATCAAGAACTTGAGCAATGAGATAAAAGAGAACTGAACAATCGCTAGAAGAGAATTGAAAGAAAGAAACTGTTAGCAGGCCTTGGGGGTGCCCAAAGACATTTGTAGGCAAGGGGCACCAAAGAGCACAAGAAATTCCTAACCCATCGGAATAGGAAATACATCCATGCATACATGCATACATGTATACACGTCACATGCACACAATTTTGCTTTGTTTTTGTTCGCAGGTTTTGAAGAAAAGCGGAAAAGACAAACAATTCATGAATAAAGCCCACAATCAGCACAATTCGGGAATAAAGCCCACATTCAGCACAGTTCGGGAACAAAGCCCACATTCAGCACAATTCGGGAATAAAGCCCACAGTCAACACAGTTCGGGAATAAAGCACAGGGAACAAAGCCCACTCTTAACACAGTTCGGGAACAAATCCCACTCTCTACACAGCTCGGGAATAAAGCCCAGGGAATAAAGCCCACATTCCGCACAACCCATGGAACAAAGCCCGTATTCAGCACAGTTCGGGAACAAAGCCCACATTCAGCATAGTTCGGAAATAAAGCCCACCCTCAGCACAGTTCGAGAATAAAGCCGACTCGGTGGTTCGGGAACAAAACCCAGAGGTCAAAGCGCCTCGCCATCAACTCAACTCAATTCGGGAACAAGACCCTCATCTCAATTTGGGAACAAAACCCTCAACTCAATTCGGGACCAAGACCCTCAACTCAATTTGGGAACAAGACCCACAACTCATTTCAGGATAAAGACCCACAACTCAGTTCGGGAACAAGACCCACAACTCAAATCGGGAACAAGACCCACAACTCAAATCGGGAACAAGACCCAGAACTCAAATCGGGAACAAGACCCACAACTCAAATTGGGAACAAGACCCACAACTCAAATTGGGAACAAAACCCTCAACTCAATTTGGGAACAAGACCCACAACTCCATTCGGGAACAAGACCCTCATCTCAATTCGGGAACAAGACCATCAACTCAGTTTGGGAACAAGACCCACAATTCCATTTGGGAACAAGACCCTC
This sequence comes from Zanthoxylum bungeanum, assembly GCA_019454045.1. Taxonomy (NCBI): domain Eukaryota; kingdom Viridiplantae; phylum Streptophyta; class Magnoliopsida; order Sapindales; family Rutaceae; genus Zanthoxylum; species Zanthoxylum bungeanum. The sequence goes on along the minus strand of SKCR01017543.1, from coordinate 4,872 downwards.
AACTCATTTCGGGAACAAGACCCACAACTCAGTTCGGGAACAAGACCCACAACTCAAATCGGGAACAAGACCCACAACGCAAATTGGGAACAAGACCCACAACTCAAATTGGGAACAAGACCCTCAAATCATCTCAACTCAATTTGGGAACAAGACCCACAACTCCATTCGGGAACAAGACCCTCATCTCAATTCGGGAAAAAGACCCTCAACTCAATTCAGGAACAAGACCCACAACTCAGTTCGGGAACAAAGCCCACAGTCAAAACAGTTCAGGAACAAAGCCCACTCTCAACGTAATTCAAGAATAAAGCCCACTCTCAGCACATTTCGGGAACAAAACCCAGGGAACAAAGCCCACTTTCAGTATATAGCTCGGGAACAAAACCCACACTCTATACCGTTCGGGAACAAAACCCACATTCAGTACAGCCCGAGAACAAAGCCTACATTCAACACAGTTCGGGAATAAAGCCCACATTGAGCATAGCTCGGGAATAAGACCCTCAACTTGGTGGTTCGGGAACAAAGCCCAGAGGTCGTAGCGCCTCGCCATCAACTCATCTCAACTCAGTAATGGTTCGGAAATGAACCACCTCACATCAGTAATGGTTCAGAAATGAACCACCATCTCACATCAGTAACGGTTCAGAAATTGACCATCTCTCATCAGTAACAGTTCAGAAATGAACCCCCTCACATCAGTAACGGTTCGGGAATGAACCATCCATCTCTCAAGTAACGGTTCGGGAATGAACCATCTCAAAGTAACGGTTCGGGAATGGACCACCTCTCAAGGAACGGTTCGGGAATGAACCACATCACATCATCTCAGCTCGGTAATGAATCCTAGAGATCGCAATATCTTGTAGGGATGAACCTTAGGGGTCGCAGTACCTCGCCACCAAATCAACTCAGTTCGAAGCATCTCACAAAGTAGCAGGTAAGTATAACAGCCAACAAACCAGGTAAGTAAAAAATCCATGCATAAATTTGATAGGGTTGTCACTGTCACACACTGCACAAGCCCCATCAAAGTGGGGGCGACTATAAAAACTGAATTTTTACATAAAGCCCAATGATAAGCCTCGTATGGAGGCACTACCCGATAAGTCACAGAAGTCGGGGGGAACGCACATCGGAATGGAAAAATCTAAATTTAATAGCTCGTCAAATTTAAATTTGCTAGTTAGCCGCGGGTTCGCTTAGTCGATTCCTATTTTAAACGTTAATCATCGCCCAAAACCCCCCACACCCATCCAAAGCCCATACGCACCCATCCAAAGCCCAATTGCATAACCCTAACCCTAATGCACCACTATAAAACATAACTTAAACCAAAGCCTAGACACTTCACACAGCCCATTCCCTCTTCTTCCCAACACTCGGCAACCAAAAAAAATAAAAATAAAAACAGAAACCCTAATCATCTCGCTCATCTCTCTCTTCATTCTCCCCACCAATTCACAACTCGGCAATAACCCAAAAAAAACTGAAGCTCACGTCCTCTGGCTAACCCCTCTCTAGACCCCTCTATCTCTCTCTCCCTCTCGGCATGAAACAAAAACCCTAAACCTAAGCCCATATCTTTCTGCACAGTCACGCAGCCTCCCCTCTTTAACCACTCGGCCACCATAGCTTCTCGGATGATCCCCTTCTCTCACTGACCGAATCAACAAACCCTAAACCAGCCGTCATGACTCAACCAAACAAAAGCCAAAACAAATAAGACACACACACACAACCCACTAAAGAGAAGACTGGACAAAACCATTCGGCAGCCTCTTCTCCCCGGGACTCTTTCACAGCAATTGACCACAAAACCAAAAACCCTAGTTCTCCTCTTCAAGCTTTCGTCTCTCTCTGAACCTAAGACACACGGCTCCACACTCCTTCTTGACACAAACTCTTACAACTGACCAAGCCTAGCCCTTCTCGGCATCAACAAGCACAAACAAACAAACCTCCACCGCCTAAGAGACGAAGTTGAAGGCAACAAGCAACGATAAACCCTAAGCCACTAACAACAACTCCCCCCTCCATCGATCAAAACAAGCCACGAAATAACAACCTTAAGACTTATGCCATCTTCTTCCTTGCATCTTTCTTCACGGCCACAAGGCAAACACAAATAGGCAACAAAGCAACCCTTACAATTGCACACAAAGCCAACGCACAAGCAGCCCTCCATGTGAAAACAAAAACAAAAAAAAAAACCACAAACCCTTAGCCGACAAAAATACAAAGCAGTGGAATACCTCCAAATGGTGAGCTAATCAGCTGAACAAAACAGCAACAAAATCCAACACAAAACGAGCAACCCACACCTTGAACAACACCTCAAACAGCGGCCACCCAATCGACCAAAACAAACAAAAAAATAAGCCCAAAACCGAACACAAATAGTCCCCAGAAACCAAACGTGAAACAGTGAGCATTGGGTAATGATTGCGTTGTGTTAATGCTTGAGTGTTGCCTCTCGTGGTATATCGGATGGAAACCCAGACATAAATTTCATAGCCGAATCCGAATGGACGGTAGTGAGGTATGTACTTGGGATACAACTCCATGTACCGCTTGAGAAATATTCATGTATGCGTGTTTATGTCCTTTGTTATTCTATTTTTGTAAATGCGTTTGAACGCGTTTTCGAATGCAACTCGAACGCACGTCTTCTGCCTCACTCGGTTCGAACTCGTTCTCGAATGCTACACGAACTTGAATTCTTTGGAACACTTCGTTCGAACACATTTACAAACGCTCGATGAACGTACACACACTGGACATGCTCTTTCTTTATATTTTTATGTATGTTTGACTCTTTGGTTATTCCTTTCTGCATCATGTGCTTAATTATCTGCCGTTATTGTTAATGCTTCTATTGTCATTGCCGCACTTCTCTAATTAACATGTTTTCATAATTATGCATTTGCTTTCACTTACATTTATGTTAATGGATGTGCAAACTTGTATGCTATTTGAATTATCTTGCATGTGTCGCATAAGACTTGGTTATATTATTGCATAAACCCGTTCATTACAACCAGCATAAGTAAGGGACCATTCCGAACCCAACGGTTTGAGGTCTCCTCTTGCGAGGGGTGAGTGTGGCCTTAAATCATTTCCCAATTCACACTGGGTGGCGACTCCATTTATTCTTCGGTTTAGTCCCCCGCGAGCTACTTCGTACTCCCAACGGACCGCGAGCCCGGACAGCATCGTTGTACCTTTGTACCGTGTCTACAACGGCATTTCTGAATGGATTTCTTGAGGAAGAAATTTATATGAAACAACCATAAGGTTTTACATCTAAAGAAAATACTCATAAAGTATGCAAGCTTCAAAGATCAATATATGCTCTAAAGTAAGCATCTATAAGTTGGAATATACGATTTGATGATGCAATCAAAATTTTTGGTTTCATAAAAAATATAGATGAACCATGTATTTACAAAAAGGTCAGTGGGAGCACCATCACATTCTTGATATTATATGTAAATGACATTATTATTGGGAAACGATGTTGCTATGATGACGTTAGTCAAAGTTTGGTTATCCAAAATATTCTCAATGAAAGACTTGGGAGAGACAACATACATTCTTGGCATTAGAATCTATAGAGATGATACAGAAGAATGATTAGATTATCTCAAAATCTGTATATATAAAAGGTGCTCAAGAGATTCAATATATTGGACTCCAAGAGAGGTTTGTTGCCTTGTGGGCATGAAGTTCATCTATCTAGATCGACGAGTCCTAAGACACCTCAAGAGATAGCACATATGAGTCAAATACCATATGTGTTTGCCATATGTAGTCTCATGTATGGCATGTTATGTACAAGAATGGACATTGTATTTGTTTTCAGTGTAACAAGAAGATTTCAATAAGATCCAGGAGAAAATCATTGGATAGCAGTCAATGTAATCCTCAAGTGCTTAAGAATGACTAAGGATATGATATTGGCTTACGGATCACCATAACTGAAAGTATAAGGGTTTACGGACATAGACTTTCAGACAGATACTGATGATTATAAGTCGACCTCTGGATTCATTTCTTATGTAATGGATGAACATTCAGTTGGAAGAGCACCAAGTAATCCACTATTGCGGGCTCCACTACTGAGGCAGAATACAAAACGGCTTTGGAAGCAGTAAAAGAAATAAAATTTGGATGAAGAATTTCATTATAGATTAGGTGTGGTTCCAACCATTGAAGGTGTATTCCCTTGTACTGCGACGATAATGAGGCTAAAACACAAGCCAATTAACCTAGGTCACACCAGAAGTCTAAACACATTCAATGAAAGTATCACACACTTAGAGAATATGTTGGAGATGGACATATTGTTGTTCAGAAAATACCTTCGGCTAATAATGTAGTTGATCCACTCACAAAACCAATGAACCCAGAACAAATGGAACATCATCTTGAGAAGGTGGGCATTGGTGTGACTTTAGTGTAAGTAGGATTTTGTTAGAGTGCATGCCCTAAAATTTGTTACAGATGTCGTGGTTAAAGGCATAATATTTTTTAATATAATTTTTATTTATTAATAAAAGATATTTATTTTCTTCACATTATTACATCCATATTTTATGTGTATGTCCCGAGATATTATGTCAGATGAATATCGTTAATCCGAAAGAAGTTTGTGATTATGAAAGTCAACGATATTTATACGAATAGGTCTCAAATTAAGTTTTGTAAAATGTGATTATTATACAGGACAATGATATATCACTCGACCAATATTATTATGTGTCGCATAGATTGATATTTGATGTTAATAGAATGGATAATGATTTTCTGTCACAAGGACACAAATAATAGATATTTTCACTAGTAGAATGAAATATCGAACACGAC
>SKCR01017542.1:0-68226 GCA_019454045.1 Zanthoxylum bungeanum | reverse complement strand
AAATTTAATGGTTTTAAATCGATAAATTTTCACGAGTGTTCCAACTTGTTGGAATTCAACTTATTTTCTTTTAACTTAAGCTTTTCAATACAAAGATGTATTATATAGTTTTTTTTTTCCAATATGTTCAACATATAACACTTTTGCCTAGTTAATGAGATATTTGTGAAAAAAAATTAAGAAATTTCAAAAGTTTTTAATGATGCAATAAATATTTTTAGTGGAGTTTATTATCCTACAATAAATTTAGTTTTTGTTGAATTTTTGAATATTGTTGGTGTTCTATATGAGCATGCTGAAAGTTCAAATGTTAATAATATTGTTTTATTTGAAGAAATTATTATTATGAAGAGAAAATGATTGATTTACTTTAAAGACATTCCATTGGTTTATCTTATTACCATATTTTTTATGCAAAATTTAAATTTGAAGATTTGAATAGTGGCTTACAAATTTACTATGAATTTTTAGGAATATATGATGAAATTAATATTAGAAAAATAGTAGATGGAATAAAAAATGATTTACTAGATTTATTTAATGATTATGTCAATAGATATAACTTGCAATCATCAAGACAATCTAGTAGCAAACCTGTAATACATTTAAGACTTAGCATAGATGATCGTTGGTTACTACAACAAAATAAAAAAAACAGAGGGAAACAATGACTAACAATCCGAAATTAGATAAGTGTTTATCAACAAATTTTGAGTTTCCTCTTTAAAGTTTAGTAAGTAAAAATTTTCAAGTACTTGACTGGTGGAACCGACATCAAAATGTCTATCATGTTTTATCGATTATTACTAAAAAGTGCTGACAGTACATGTTTTCACCATTGCGGTTGAACATGTCTTTAGTTTAATAAATAATATTTTGGAAGCGGGACGATCTTCATTACATCCAAGCACTTTTGAAGTAATATCATGTATGGATGATTGAACCCGAGCTTATTTGGAGGCAACGAGAAGAAGCCCTAGATAACTTTAAAGACTTATTTGACAATGCATATGCAAGTGCAAACAGAGCGGGAGCTGAAGGATCAACAATAGGCACAAAATAATGATGATGAATAAATAATTATAATGAGAAACTATCTAAATAATGTAATGAAATTACGTGAGCTTTGATTCCTCTTACCCCAAGAGGATACGTAAACAACTTAAGTTTTTAAAAAATTTAAGTTCATTCTCTTTTATTTTATTTTTAATTTAATGTAATATAAATTCAAATTAATAAATTTCAAATCCCATTTTTATTTTTTTAAAAAAATTCAAATTCAAATTTTAAATTAATTAGAAAAAATCGGAACCGAACCGGAACCGCACCAGATCGGTTCATGTTCCGGTTCCACATTCTTGTGGAACTGAAACAGACCAGAATTATTCGGTTTGGTTTCGGTTCCACAAATGTGAATTCGAGAACCGGACGGTTCGATTTCGACTCGAAACTGAACCGAACTGGTTGCCGGGTTTACTCCACAGCATGAATAAGGTTTACAATCATAGGATCGTCCATCTTCAAGCTCACATGCAATGTAGTAGAGGCTCGCACTTGGAGTTGTGAATAGTCGGATATGACCCTCTACACTAGTGCATGCATTTCTTCTTGGATCCTCTTAGTTCGAGATCTAATGATTGGGCCCTTTGGAACATGCACGATAGTGGTACGTCCTTGTGCATCTTGGGCTGCATCCCGGGTCTCATCACTTTTGAGACGACGTCTCTTTTAAGACGAGATTTGAAATATATTTTTATATCTTGTTTTAAAAACGGGATGGGAAGAGACAAAAAATTTATTCCGAAAACTCAAGTGGAACGGGACAAAACATGATAACGGGATGTGACAAAATTTAACGAGATAAAACATGATTTAATGAGATAAAGGACGGGATCGAGATAATTTTTATCTCGAAAACATACAAGATTAGGATGATTTGTTATTCCGATTTTGTAAACGGAACAAGATTGAAATTGACAAATCCTGTACCGGTCTAGCTCATTGTTAGTTCCGATGTGGATGCTAGGAAGGCTTTTCAACACGCGTCAACACGCCCAATGTCTTTACATCAGTGCTCATATCTCCCCAATCCCCATCATTAACTTCGTTCAAATTAGCAACTGCACGCGCGAGGTGTGCGAGAGGCGTGTGAGAAAACAAAATGAGAAACGAGAGTCAGATTGGGACAACTGCAGATCAGAAACCCTAAACAGAGCGAAAGAATTTGGGGGCAAAGAAGCAATCGCCACTCGCTCTCCCCCTGTCGCGTGAGAAATTTTTTTATTTTTTTTTTTTTTTTGCACTTTCAGACAGATCGAAGCCGAAGCGCTCGAGGTGAAAACACTCAAATCGCTTTCTCTCTTTCATTTCAAAATCTCTCAACTTTTACCATTTCGTTGTACAATTTGTAAAATTGAGCTTTATTTCCTCATTTTTTAATTTAATTTGTTGTGAGATTTTCTTGTGTTATTTGCTATTATTATGTTTACCAATTTAGATTGAAAAGGTCGGTTAATTGATTGAAAACAGCTCAAGTCAGGTCAGCTTGAGTGCTATTGTACTTGTGCTTTGCATTTGTTTGAATGTATCAAGGAATGAACAATTTTCATGCGAAAACTTATTGGATTCGGTAGAATCAGTAGTGTTTTGTTAAGTTTAGGTTTTTAAGCAAATTGAGCTGTGATTGAGGGCTTTATCAGCTTGGACCAATTGTTTTGAGTTTAAGTTAATGTGTGAATATACCCAAATTTGGTATTGCCAATGAAAATAAGAATAGGTGTACTAAATTTATCCACTTTTCATGTGAGGAAAGCTTCTGGGTTAAGTTGTTGTTGGATTTGAAACAATGTTGTTCCATTTTGTTTTGCTTGGCAAGCTAAAAGTCTGGGTAGTGGGTTACCATTTTAAACGCCTGAATGTGTTAGGATGAGAGTTATTGGCTTTAACTTTTATTTACTGATAAAGGGCAGAGCACTTTATTTACTGGTTTAAAAACACAGTGTGCGGTGCGAGATGGTCGCCCGCATGAGGCGAGGCAGGCAGCCTCGAGGCGATCCAGGCGATAGCCTCAACCCAAACACGAAAAAAATAAAGCATAAAATCATGATAATAAAATCATCCACAACGCATCTATATCAACTAATACATTCAAGTATCTATCAAAATTAAACAAAATGAAACATAACAAAATAAGTTTATGAAATAAAATGACAACTAATCTCTAATTAGACATATTTGTGTCTAATAGCATGAAATGTGGATCTGAAGTGTCATCCTCCAAAGAGTCATCATCATAAGTGTTATCCTTAAAAGGGTCATTATCATATCACAAATAATTTTTATTAATAACAAATAATATAATAGTAAATGTTGGTTATTTTTAAAGATCATAATTATTTTTCCATTTTCGGTGACGCATTTCCGGTCAATGCAGTTAACAACACTGCCAGTTAGGATTTCAAAATTGGAGATGTTTATGTTGCGATTTTAGGGCTTTCAGGCATTTGAGGCGGGCCCATTGAAAACTCGGCCTGAGGCGATAGCCTCGGTGCCACAAGGTAGCAGAGGCAGAGCCTCAAAGTGTGCCTTAGATGGAGTTTTCATAATATGAGATTATATTATAGTGGATTGTAATTGGTTTTTAATTTTTATTGTAGTGTGTGGTTGTGTGATCTTTATGTTGCTTTTACTGTTGCCCTTGTCAAGTAGGATGTATTTGTTTTCGTATTTTTGAATGTGGTGCCTTTGTGTAATAAGTGACATGTGATTGTTTTTTTAAATGACTGAGATAGATAAATGGGTGTTGGCTGGTGAGAAGCTTTTATCCATAATTTGGCAGTTCTCATTGAGTTTTATCGTATTTTACTATTGGCTGGCTGGCTGGCTTGCATTTATTTTACCGATGTAATAATTTGCACATCTGGAGTCTTGCTCAGTTTATTGTGATTCTCATCCTTTCTAATTCCATTGTTGTAGGTTGGAACATCTAGTGTACTTTATTTGTACATGTTTCTTTCCTTTCAGGTGTCCTTGCAACACAGTTGATAAAGTACCAAAATTTAATCATGGACATAGATCTTAGGCTACCTTCTGGTGAACAAACAAAGGAAGAGGAAGATCAAAATGGGATTGACAGCATGTTGGATGGTGAAGAGAAATTGGCACTGCATAATGATGATGTAGAGAGTGGAACCATTGCAGTTGTTGATGAGGTACATGCAGAAGATGGTGGTTGTGTGAATTCTTCCACAGAAGATATGGTAATATTCAAAGAGGATACAAATCTTGAGCCGCTTTCTGGTATGGAATTTGAATCACATAATGAAGCATATCTTTCTATCTAGAGTATGCTCGGTCTATGGGATTCATCAGCACTGCAATTCAAAACAGTCGCCGTTCAAAAACATCAAGAGAATTCATTGATGCAAAATTTGCATGTTCTAGATATGGGACCAAGCGAGAGTATGATAAGTCCTATAACCGACCTTCTGTCAGACACCAAAACAAGGCCAAGAAAATGCATCTGTTAGACGGTCATGTGCAAAAACTGACTGCAAAGCTAGTATGCATGTGAAGAGAAGGCCAGATGGAAAATGGGTAATTCATAATTTGTGAAGGAACATAACCATGAGCTTTTGCCAGCACAAGCTGTGAGTGAACAAACCAGAAAGATGTATGCTGCAATGGCTAGGCAGTTCGCGGAATATAAACATGTAGTTGGTCTGAAGAATGGCCTCAAAAATTCATTTGATAAAGGTCGGAATTTGGCGCTAGAAGCAGGAGATGACAAGATTTTGCTTTATTTTTTTACGCAGATGCAGCAAATGAACTCCAACTTCTTCTACGCTATAGATCTGGATGAAGATCAACGGCTAAAGATTTTGTTCTGGGTTGATGCCAAAAGTAGGCATGATTATAGTAATTTTTGTGACGTTGTGTCTTTTGATACGACATATGTTACAAACAATTATAAAATGCCTCTTGTTCTATTTGTTGGTGTGAACCAACATTATCAATTTGTGTTGCTTGGATGTGCATTGATATCAGATGAAAGTGCAACAACATTCTCATGGCTAATGCAGACTTGGTTGAAAGCAATGGGAGGACAAGGTCCGAAAGTACTGATTACTGAACAAGACAAAGCCATTAAAGCAATTGTTTCAGATGTATTTCCCGTAACTCGTCATTGCTTTTGTTTGTGGCATGTGTTAGGGAAGGTTTCCGAAAATAACAGTCATGTAAATAAACAGCATGGAAACTTTATGGCAAAGTTTGAAAAATGCATCTATAGGTCATGGACAGAAGAAGAGTTTGGCAGAAGGTGGTGGAAACTTCTTGATAGATTTGAACTTAGAGAGCATGAATGGATGCAGTCATTGTATGAAGATCGTGTACTCTGGGTGCCAACCTACATGAAGGATACCTTTTTAGCTGGGATGTCAACTGTACAGCGATCTGGGAGTGTAAACTCCTCCTTTGATAAATATGTGCATAAGAAGACCTCTGTGCAAGATTTTTTGAAAAATTATGAAGGTATGCTTCAAGAAAGGTATGAAGAGGAAGCCAAAGCTGATTCTGATACATGGAACAAACAACCTGCATTGAAATCTCCATCCCCATTTGAGAAGAGTGTCTCGGGGGTTTACACACATGCAGTATTCAAGAGATTTCAAGTTGAGGTTTTGGGTGAGGTTGCTTGTCATCCTAAACAGGAAAGTCAAAATGAGACGAACATTATATATAGAGTGCAAGATTTTGAAAAAACTCAGGACTATGTTGTTATGTGGAATCAAATGAAGTCAGAGATTTTCTGTGTATGCCGATTATTCGAATATAAAGGTTATCTATGTAGGCATGCATTGATTGTTCTTCAAATTCATGGGCTTTCTGAAATCCCATCTCAATATATTTTGAAACGGTGGACAAAAGATGCAAAGAGCAGACAATTTTTGGGAGAAGAAACTGATCAAATGCAAACTAGGGTGCAACGATACAATGATTTATGCCAGCGGGCAATGAAATTGAGTGAAGAGGGTTCATTATCTCAAGAGAGTTACAATAATGCATTTCGTGCAGTAGAAGAAGCTATTGGAATTGTTTGTGTGTAAAAACTTCTAATAAGAATCTTGTGGAAGCTGTCACATCCCCTACTCATAGTCTGATTGGTGTTGAGGAAGATAACCAAAGTAGAAGTATGAGCAAGACAAATAGAAGAAAGATTCCAACAAAGAAAAGAAAGGTATTTTCTGGACAGTGATTTGCATGCTTACGCCCTTGTTACTGGTCAAATTTCTCATAAATGATTTCCTTTATGCATTTCAGATGAACTCAGATCAGGAGGTTATGACTGTAGGGGTTGGGGCACAGGACAGCTTGCACCAAATGGTTTGTGTTGTATTTCAAATATCCTGGGATAATGTCATTTGGCTTTAGGGAGTCTGAATTTCCAAAAGTCAGATTTAAAATTCTAATTTTATCTGCGGCAGGATGCTATATCAAATGAAAGTTACCAAAACCTAACAAAACATTTTCCCACTAGGTGGGGTCGGTTACGTGGATCCATTGATATCATTATGTTATAAAAATAATATTTTTATTTGAAAGGGCTATAAAAATAATAATTGATTCATTTAAAATAGAGGAAATTTTTCTATGCATCAACAAAAAATCTTTAGGTTAGGTTATGACTGTTTCTCTGCAATTGTTACTTTGTTGTTGTAGGACAAATTAAACCCAAGAGCAGCAACTTTAGACGGCTATTATGGCACACAACAGAGTGTGCAAGGGATGGTATTATGTTATTCTGTTCATTATCTTCTGTAATACATGATTTATATATGTGTTCGTATTTATGGGATGTGGTACTTTTTTTTTTTTTTTGGCAGGTACAGCTTAACTTAATGGCACCAACACGTGATAATTACTACGGGAATCAACAAACCATTCAAGGGCTGGTATGTCATATGAATATATAACACAATAAGTAAAGAAGATGGCAATTTAATCTATTGAAGGGTGCAATATGTGTAGGGGCAGTTAAACTCAATTGCACCAAGCCATGATGGTTATTACAGCGCACAGCAAGGCATGCATGGGCTGGTATATTATCTCACGTGGTGCTATTGCTAAGTATGTGTATTATGTGATTCAAATGGTTATGTTTTACCGAATTGAATTTGATTCTTGCAGGGACAAATGGATTTCTTCAGGACACCAACTAGTTTCACATATGGGATTCGGGTGAGTTTGCCAGATATGATATTGTGATAATTAGGTAAGATCTTGTTTGTATTTTCCTAAAATGGTTCCTCCGCATTCCCCAAATTGCAGGGTGACCCCAATGTAAGAACAGAACAATTGCATGATGATGCTTCAAGACACGCATGAAGAGCCCATTTCTTGCCGTAAAGTAAGTGTAAGTTGACACTTCCAATAACATATTTTCTTCATCTTCCATGACTGGAGTGACAAATGAGAATATTTTGCTTCGTAGGCAAACATGAAACAATGTTATTTAACTTTCTAGGTAGCTATAAAGAATGTACTAAGTCTGAATAATCTGTAAAGAATGACACGTATGCATTGTGGATCGTCGAGGATCAAGCTGAAGAGAACCTCTTCTCTGTTTGTTGTAAGATAGAGATGGAATAGGATGTTGCTTTTTTTGTTTTTGTTTTTTTTTTTCCAATTTCATCGGGATAGTAAAGAAGTGAGTTGGAACAATTCAGTTGTGGCTGATTGATTGATCTCATGTAAAAAGCTTCTTGTATCATTGTATCTTGTGATTATCACAGGCTTCATAAAGTCTATATATAATAGTCGGTCGAAATCGGGTAAGATAAAAAAAATTAGAAAACTCATTTCTATTGGATCACTATCATCTATATGAGTAATTCTTTGGTGGAACGGAGATATGAATAACGTGGTATCACAATAAATTAGTAACTGATATGTAAGATTTAAAATCCATCTTTTAGTTGTTTTTTTAATATTTTAGCATGCGTGGTAATTATTGATTGGATTGTTGCACGGATGATGTGGTATCTCCGTTGTTTTGTAGATTTTCTCTATCTATATAAGTTCTGTATGTGCCACGTATGTTGGCGCCACCAATGAAAAACGTGATAGATATATAACGGAAACAAATTACCCAACCAAAAAACAAAAGATGGTAAATAAAAAAAAAAAAAAAATCCAAAAAGCTTAACGGGGATGGGAAGAAACAAAGGGGAAAGAGGCTAGTGAGATAAGCGAGTGGAATTTTGGCAGAAAAATCCTGATATTCCCTCATAATCAGATCGCGCTTGGCGAGTGAACACGAAACCCTGATTCACCCACTCACGTCATCCTCGCTCCGATTCCTTGTTTGGGTCCGTTTGTATTGCCCATTTTTGTAAATAAAATATTTTTCATTGAATTTTTTTCCGAAAGTATTTTTAAATATTTGACGCGTTATCTAATGTTCTTTTCAATAATTAAGTTCAGATTCTCATGGATAAGGAAGACTTGAGTTCGGAAATATTCAGATTTGTAAAAATAATTCGGACCCGATAGTGAAATTCTGGACCCACACGGATCCAAAACCACACGAGTTTGGAATTCTAGGACAAGGATTGATGAGCGAAAAATATATCAATATTTACCGTCCATTTTACTTAATATTTTGTATAGTTTCTCGAGTTTTATGAACGTTTTGATGTGTTTTTATTTATTTTGTAGATAAAATAAAATCAGGACTCAATGGAATCAATCAGGACGAAATGTGGAACAAATAAGGGCAAAAACTGGACTTTACATTTGGATTTGGGAGGTTGGAAACTTGGAATGACGTTCTAACGAAGTACAATTTCAGAAATTTCAATTTTGCGCAATTTTCGTATTTTGGTCGTAACTTTCTACTCCTACTCCGATATCGGATTGAGGTGATTCAAGTTTCAGATTAAAGAAGACTCAAAGATATACAACTTTGACGTTCATAATAATTTCGAATTCTGAAGCTTTCATGAACGAAATTGATAAAATACCCAGAAGTGTGTTATGTGTAATTATTAAAGTGATTTTCAAAAAAAAAATTGGAAATTGTCAAACTTCCACCAAAAAAAAAAAATTGGAATTTGGTGTCTATTTGGTGCCATGTTTGATGCCATGTTTGGTGGAGAAATTGGTGGAAGCCTTTAGATTTGCCTATAAATACCAAGCTAAACTTTGTAAATTTTTTCATGTTTTATTTGGAGGAATTTCTCCATGAAAACCTAAAGGAAAATGTCTTGTATATTTTATTTAAGTTTTCTTTCTTGTATTTTTTTATTTATTTAATTAATACAATTTTGTGTGTTTTCATTTAGAGCATGAGCACGTATCTCATCTATTCTACTGGGGTGACAAGGTAATACTTTTAATATAATAAATTAGATTAATCTCCCTTATTTTAATTAAAATTTGGATTAATTAGTTACCGCCTATATGGTCGGTTTAGGTAACAACCATATTTACCGCCTATATGGTCGATTTTACATTCCAGACGTAGTTTCCGCCTATATGATCGGTTTAGGTAATAACCTTGTTACCACCAATATGGTTGGTTGGACTTAATTGAGACAAATGAAATTTCTGCCTTTATGGTCTGGTTAAATATAATTAATTAATCGGTAAACATTGACAATAAGAGAGATTTCTAATTTTGAAATATTAAAAATGGATCCTTTAACCCCAATATTTTCTTTAATTATTGTAATTTTACTTTTATTTATTTTCAAGTTATTTTTTATGATGTTTTGTTTAATTAAGTTTTTAGTAATCCTAGGTATGTGTCGTAGCTAAATACATAATTTAGGGGTGTGATGAATTCCAATATCACCGATTATAAGTTGGTTATTTTATGCATTGGGTAATATATTGGTTTATTTATTGAGTCTTAGTCTTAATTTTTTGTTAACTGGTCATTAATAAGATTGATTTGGTAAACTTAAAATGAACTTGGAAAAGAGATTTTAAGTTTAGCCTTAGACTCAATAGCTCATGATCTCACCTTAGGGTAAATGTCTCTTAGGTAGATTTCCTTACAGGATAAGAATATATCTGTCGGGGCGGGGGTAGCCATAATTGGAACTTAAACTTAATGAATTCAGAGTTTCTTAATTAACATAGGAATATACTTAATTGGGTTACTTTAGGTGTTTGCATCTGACCATCGGAAGAGGCTTTTGCATAATTTCGTGTTCCAGGTTAATAAACCGATATATTGCACAAACATAAGATAATCATTTCATCTTTAAAAGATATTGGAAGGATTCACAACCCTAAATAGTTTTTTATAATATTTTTTTTCTTTAATTTACTTTCACACTATTTTATTTACTTGTTTTAGATAAAAATCACCATCGAACCAAAAATCAATCAATTAGATACTCGTAGACATTTAGCCTCAATAAATTAATAGCTAAGGTATTAAGTTCTCGTGGATCGATATATTTTATACTACTTGAGCGATACGTGCACTTGCGTAACGTGTGTGTTTACCACCGATCAAGTTTTTGGCACCGTTGCTGGGGACTTATTTATCTTTTACTATTAATTTTAGGGTTAGATACATTTACTTGTGTCTAATTTCTTTTTACTTATTATTTATGTTTTCTTGTGTTTCAGGTTCTCAGACACTACATGAGAAGAACCAGAAGCTTTGAAATCCGACCGCTTGACCCAAAAATTGAACGAACCATCAGACAATTGAGAATGGAAAGATGTGAAGGTCAAGAAGCACTGATCAATATGGAATCTGAACCGTTGGAAGTTGCACCACCAATTCCTATTCGAGATAGAACTATTTCGGTGGTTGACGACTTCATTTCATGTATTGTACTTCCTCCCTTATCAGCAAATGAGTGTGATATCAAAACATGCATTCAGATGATACAATAGTAGTTCAGTTTGGGGGGAATGCAACTGAAGATCCTAATGCCCACATCACAACTTCCTGGAAGTTTGCGGCACATTCAATTACAATCGAGCGACAGAAGAAGCAATGAGACGGTGTGTTTTCCCATATTCCTTGAAAGACAGAGCTAAGACTTGGCTACATTCACTACCAGCAGGTTCCATCACAACCTGGAACACTCTAGCCACCCAATTCCTTGCAAAGTACTTTCCACCAGCCAGAACTGCAAAGCTAAGGAATGACATTACATCATTTTTACAACATGACTCAGAATCTCTCTGCGAAGCTTGGGAAAGATACAAGAAATTTCTTCGAAAATGTCCCCACCATGAGATTGTAAAGTGGCTACAAGTCCAAGCCTTATATAATGGACTTTCTGGAATGATGAGAACTATAATTGATACTGCTGCTGGAGGAGCTTTAATGGCAAAATGAGAAGATCAAGCCTGTGACTTAATTAAAGAAATGGCCAATGACAATTCTTTGTGGCCAACAAAAAGAAGTCCAATTCAACGAATATCAGGAATCCACGAAGTCGGAGCCAACACAACAATGAATGCCAAGCTGGAGCAGATGTGCAAATTCATGGAACACTTAGCACGCAAGTTGTAAACATCGCCGATGCCATAAGTTCACCATATGGAGGAACACTAGAGGAAAATCAACATGATGAGACAATGAATTATGTCAACAATTTCATCAGACAGAAGAACAATCCATATTCCAACACCTACAACCCAGGGTGGATGAATCATCCCAATTCCGCATGGAGCAACAATTCAGGGTAAAAGAACAATCCACCACCCGGATTCCAACAGCAGAACAAAGGCCATGAGTATGAAAAAGAACCAGAAACAAAAAGAAATGTTTGTAGAGATGTTCAAAAGAAAGAAGCCAAGTACGATGCTATGTTTCAAGCCCAAGCAGCATTCAATCAAAGCCAATCAACATCTATAAAGGCACTGGAAAATCAAATAGGACAACTGGCTAATGCTCAGAGTTACAGACCGCAAGGTACCCTTCCTAGCAACACAGAACCAAATCCTAGGAACCGAGGGAATGGGCAATGTCAAGCCATTACTTTGAAAAGCGGTACTAAAATCAACAAAGATGTTGGAATCAAGGCATCCACTGAGGAAGTTCCAAAAGAAAGCAGCAAAACAGAACCACAGATGGAGGAAAAAGAGACAAAAAAAATGATTGAGAAAGATTCACTCCACCTCCACCTTTTCCACAACGTCTCCAGAAAAGTAAACTAGACAAGCAGTTTGCTCGATTCCCGGAGATCTTCAAAAGGCTGCATATCAACATTCCATTTGCTAAAGCATTGGAACGAATGCCCAGCTATGTCAAATTCATGAAAGATATTCTGTCACGAAAGCGGAGATTGGGAGATTACGAGACAGTAGCATTGACAGAAGAATGCAGTGCCATCATTCAGCGGAAGCTTCCCCCAAAGTTGAAAGATCCTAGCAGTTTCACCATCCCTTGCACCATAGGAGAACATTACTTCGGTAAGGCTTTGTGTGATTTAGGTGCAAACATTAACTTGATGCCTTTGTCTATTTACATGAAACTACAGATTGGAGAAGCAATGCCCACCTCAGTTACTCTGCAGCTTACTGAGAGATCGCTCACATTTCTGAGAGGTGTAGTGGAAGATGTATTGGTTAAAGTCGATAATTCATTTTCCCTGCAGATTCCATTATCATTGACATGGAAGAAGACAAAGATGTACCTATCATCCTTGGAAGACCATTCTTGGCTATAGATTGAACTGTTATTGATGTACAAAAAGAAGAACTAACCATGAAAGTGCAGGACCAAAAAGTTACATTCAATGTTTTCAAAGCCATGAAATTCCCGAATGATGAAAAAGAGGATGAATGTTTCAGAATTGATGTTGTAGATAGTATCATCCAGGATACTGATGCAATGCAACTTCCCACGGATAAACTTGAAGCTTACATCACCAACATGACTGACAGTGAGCTAGATGATGAATTCTGGAATGTATCAACTATCTTGACAGACCCTTTTCGCTTCAAATCGACACCACAAGTGGAAAGTTTGGAACTACTGAAAAAATAGAGAATCAAGCCTTCGATTGAAGAACCACCACAGCTGGAACTAAAGCTACTTCTGAGCCATCTCGGGTATGCATTCTTAGGAAACTCTTCTGATTTACCTGTGATTATTTCTTCGTCTCTAACATTAGAGCAGGAAGATAAGTTGCTGAGAGTGTTACGAGAACACAAGAAAGCCATTTGCTGGACTATAGCAGACATTCAAGGAATTAGTCCATCATTTTGCATGCACAAAATTCTGATGAACGACGAGTACAAAGCCATAGTGGAGCATCAACAGAGATTAAATCCATTCATGAAGGAGGTCGTGAAGAAAGAAATTATCAAATGGTTGGATGCCGACATCATCTACCCCATCTCTGACAGCACGTGGGTGAGTCCTATGCAATGTGTGCCAAAGAAATGAGGAATTAACTGTAGTCACAAATGAAAAGAACGAGCTGATTCCAACAAGAACGGTGACTGGATGGAGAGTATGCATGGACTACAGGAAGCTGAACAAAGCAACAAGGAAATATCATTTCTCGTTACCATTCATTGATCAGATGCTAGACAGATTGGCGGGACATGAGTTCTATTATTTTCTGGATGGATACTCGGGGTACAATCAGATTGCCATCGCCCCAGAAGATCAGGATAAAACCACTTTTACATGCCTGTATGGTACTTTTGCTTTCCGCAGGATGCCATTTGGATTATGTAATGCTCCTGCTACATTTCAACGTTGCATGATGGCCATCTTCTCAGACATGCTGGAACAAAGTATGGAGGTTTTCATGGATGATTTCTCTGTGTTTGGAGACTCGTTCGACCACTGCTTGTAAAATTTGGAAAAATTGTTACAAAGATGCGAAGATACCAACCTAGTACTCAATTGGGAGAAATTCCACTTCATGGTGCAGGAAAGCAATTGTCCTGGGACATCAGATCTCACAAAAGGGAATCGAGGTAGACAAAGCAAAGATCGAGACAATTGAAAAAATACATCCACCATCATCTGTCAAAGGGATTCGGAGTTTTCTCGGATATGCAGGATTTTACAGGAGATTTATCAAAGACTTCTCCAAGATTGCTAAACCTCTATGTAATCTGCTGGAGAAAGATGTGCCTTTCAAATTCACCAAAGAATGTCACGAAGCTTTTGAGATCTTGAAACAAAATCTGGTCTCTGCCCCCATCATAGTAGCACCAGACTGGACTCTTCCATTTGAGGTGATGTGCGATGCTAGTGATTTTGCTGTAGGTGCAGTTTTGGGACAACGCAAAGCAAAAATTTTCCATACCATTTACTACTCCAGCAGAACTTTGAATGAAGCACAACTCAACTACACAACAACTGAAAGGAGCTGCTTGCAGTTGTGTTTGCTTTTGATAAATTCCACTCCTATCTGCTGGGTCCCAAAGTGGTGGTCTACACAGATCATTCAGCAATCAAATACCTGATCGTGAAGAAAGATGCCAAACCTAGATTGATCCGTTGGGTGCTTCTGCTGCAAGAATTTGACGTGGAGATCCGAGACAGGAAATGGACAGAAAACCAAGTGGCAGATCACTTATCGAGGCTCGAGAATGGAGAAACAGCTGGCAATGAACTGACAATCAAAGAAACTTTTCCAGATGAACAGTTGTTTGCCATGAAACAGCAAGATGTCCCTTGGTATGCTGACTATGTAAACTACATAGTATCGGGAAAATGGCCGTTGGAATGGACACATCAGCAACAGAAGAAATTCTTCAAGGAAGTCAAACACTATATCTGGGATTAGCCGTACTTGTTGAAACACTGTGCTGATCAATTACTAAGACATTGTGTTCCACATGAGGAGGTCAATAGTGTCTTGCAGCATTGTCATTCATCATAATACGGCGGACACTTCAGCGGAAATAAAACTACAGCTAAAGTCCTACAATCAGGTTTGTTCTGGCCCACTCTGTTTAAAGATGCTTACTTATTTGCTCTTCAGTGTGACAGGTGCCAGAGAACGGGAAATATTTCAAGGAGAAATAAAGGATCTCTTCAAAGCATTCTGGAAGTGGAGATATTTGATGTATGGGGGATTGATTTTATGAGACCCTTTATTCCATCATTCGGAAACATGTACATACTAGTTGCAGTAGACTACGTCTCCAAATAGGTTGAAGCAATAGCACTGCCATCAAATGATTCAAAAGTGGTGATAAAATTCCTTAAAATAATATTTTCACTCGCTTCGGAACACCTCGGGCAATTATCAGTGATGGTGGCACACATTTCTGCAATAGATACTTCGATGCACTCCTATCCAAATACAGAGTTACTCATAAAGTTGCCACTGCCTACCATCCGCAGTCAAATGGACAGGTTGAAGTTTCAAACAGGGAGATCAAAAAAATCTTGGAGAGAACCGTTGGATCAACAAGGAAGGACTGGTCTACAAAACTGGATGACGCACTATGGGCCTACCAGACAGCTTACAAAACACCCATCGGTATGTCCCCATATCGAATGGTGTTTGGGAAAGCATGCCATCTGCCAGTGGAGCTTGAACACAAAGCGTATTGGGCACTGAAGAAGTTAAATCTTGATCTACAAGCAGCAGGAGAGAAAAGGCTCCACCAACTCAACGAATTGGAGGAATTTCGCCTACATCTTATGAGAATGCCAGACTGTACAAAGAAAAGACCAAAATGGCATGATAAAAAAATAGTATGCAGAAAACTAGAACCAGGGCAGCATGTGTTGTTATACAATTCACGGTTGAAACTTTTCCCTAGAAAGCTGAAATCAAAATGGTCAGGTCCATTTGTGATTACTCAGGTGTTACCCTATGGAGTAGTTGAGATATACAATTCCAAATCCAACAACACATTCAGGGTAAACAGCCAGCGTGTCAAACACTACTGGGGAGAATCATTTGAGCAATAAAAAGAAAGTGTCACACATTCAGATCCAGCCTAACGTTCGGGCAGTCATGTCTAGCTGACGACGTTAAACTTAGCGCTAGTAGGGAGGCAACCCATGCAATTTGTGTATATATTCAGATTTGGTGTGTTTTATTTTTGTGTGTTTAATTTTTGTAGGTAAAGTCACATTTCAGGATGGAAGACGTTCTCGTAAATCTTCACAAGCAATTTCCTTCTCTCCCTCAAAACTCTCTGATGAAAGTCTACAAAGCTCGCATGGAACGAATGAGACTTCTGATGATCAAAGGTATTCCTAATGACATTCGTTGGATTATTGAAGCACGAGTCTGATTGGCAGGTGAGTCTTCTGACTCTTTTATTTCATATCTGTCTGGTTTAGGAAGAAACACCTATGCTAAAAAGAGAAGAGCTAAAAGAATGGGTGTTTGCTATAAATGTGCACGCATGACATGTAATACTCGTTGTCGTTCTTTAGGAATGATGTCTGATAACCGTGAAGATAAAATTAAATTCATTAGGGATGGCTTGAGTAAGGAGTCTTTGGATGACATATCATTGACTCTTGAGACGCATCCCAGTGGATATGTGCATCACGCAATTCACATGTTATATGCACAATTTCGAAAAGAAAGACAACATTTAAGTCTCGGGAATCTGACTTTAAAAGACCCTGTTTGCCAATTTATAAGAAAATTGGATGGGAAACTTGTCCATGACGCATAGACGTCATTCAAGTGGTTACTTCTTGTAAATATTATTATCTCTTTGTCTTTAACTAATAATTGTGATTTATTTTGTTATTTTCTTTTTTTTCTCCGACAGGATCCAGACTTTTGACTTTCACGATATATTTTAATTTAAATCATTTGGCAGGTACTAGTGTTATTATTACTCACCCTTTTTCAGGTTCTATAAATTCAGCTCATCATTGCACTCTTGAAGACATCCAGAGTTGAGAAATAAAAAAAAAAATGGAAGCAACTTCAAGAAGACGAGTTGTAAACATCTGTGTGTTTTTGCGGTACTAGTGTTGGTTCTAAACCAGAGTATGTTGAGGGCAAATGAATTGGGTAGAGTCATAGCTGAAAGAATATGCACTTAGTATATGGCAGTGGCAATCTTGGATAATGGGGTACGTTTCAAGGGCCGTACAGGAATGAGGTAGTCAAGTTCTGGGAATCATCCCAAAACCTTTGGCAGAGGCGAATCTGATAGGACCATCAAATGGAGAGGAACTTATCGTGCCAGGTATGTCTGAACGACTGGTTGAAATGATTAATCGTGCTGATGCTTTTATTGCTTTGCCAGGTGGCTTGGGCACGATGGAGGAAATTTTTACAGTGCTATCTTGGGCGAACTTGAACATACACCAGAAACCAATTGGACTGTTTAACGTTGATGGATTTTATGATTTTCTTTGTGTTTTTCTTGATGATGCCCGGAGAAATGGGTTCGTGTCAAAACCTGTAAAAGATATCCTCTTCACTGCCAGAACTGCCCATGATTTAATTGACCAATTTTTAGCCTTTGAACCACAAATTGACCTATCATTTCCAAGATAAACTGGTTCGATAATGATCGTGGTAAGAAGCGTCGGATAAATCTGGATCTTAACCTTTAATTTTCTTTTTAGACGTAGAATACCAGCTAACCAGGTACAATCCCTAAACTCTTCTTCTACTTTTTTAACATTGGGGACAATGTCTCAATTAGGTTTGGGGAGGGAATAGTAAACTAGTATCTTATTTTTATTTTATTTTGTGTTGTTTTTACTTTTGATTTTTAGTCAAAAATTTTCAAAAATTCAAAAAAATATATAAATATTTTGTGTTTTTAATTTGACTAATCAAGTGAAATTGGTGTGAGATAATTGTGTAAGGAATTTCCACTCCTGAGACGTATCTCAACCTATTTCGTAACAAGTTAATTTTTGTTTATTTCTTTTGAATTATTTAATTTGTGAATTCTCCATAATACTGACTAAATTGGATCTTCGTATGCTCAGTTGACAGGTATCATCACTATACATGGTAACATACGACCATGAGTTGTAATTGAAAAGTTTGTAATATTCAGTGCTCTAGTTTAATTGAGGAAAGCATCTAAAAGCGATGGAATAAAAAAAATAAAAAAAGAAATCTAAGATCCGAGTAATTAAGTCCGTAGGGGTGTTTTAACACCTAGTGCCCTAAAGCCAACTGGCTTGGGAGTCACTGACCCAAAGCTCGCTACATGGATTGAAGATGTTGTAAATAAAAAAATAATAATAAAAAGAAAAGAAAGATATCTGAAATCCGAGTAATTAAGTCTGTAAGGTTGTCTTAACACCTAGTGCCCTAAAGCCAACTGGCTTGGGAGTCACTGGCCCAAAGCTCGCTATATGGATTGAAGATGTTGTAAAAAAAAAATCATTGCTAAAATGTGTGAATTCTGATATAACTTTAGGACAAAAATATTACTCTCTTTTTCAACTACACTTATGAATATTGTGGGCACAATGAGCTGATTAATACTTTGTTGGTTGTGTATATGGAGAATGGTAAAAATAATCGGAGAATTTACTTATTTGGTAATTTAGAAAGAAAGAAAACAACTACTAACTTGAATAATAAGTTTCACTTATTTAGTCACTAACTTGTTTATTATTTTTTCTCTTGTCTTTTTGCCTTTGTGTGTATTAGATTGACGTTTGTGGGTATCGTTGCTGTAAGCACTCACGAGACTACAACTCGTCCACTATGGACACCTAGGGGTTTAAAGGCTTGTTGCATACGCTAAATGCAACCGTGATCCCTACGAAAGTGGCTTAGTTTAATTTTAATTATTTATTGTATTTTATTTTATTTTTTTTCTCGAGGACTAGCAAAATGTTAGGTTTGGGGGTGTGATGAGCGAAAAATATATCAATATTTACCACCCATTTTACTTAATATTTTGTATAGTTTCTCGAGTTTTATGAACATTTTGATGTGTTTTTGTTTATTTTGTAGATAAAATAAAATCAGGACTCAATGGAATCAATCAGGACGAAATGTGGAACAAATAAGGCAAAAACTGGACTTTACATTTGGATTTTGGAGGTTGGAAACTTGAAATGACGTTCTAAACGAATACAATTTCAATCAAAATTCAGAAATTTCAACTTGCACAATTTTCGTATTTTGGCCATAACGTCTACTCCGATATCGATTGAGGTGATTCAAATTCCTGATTAAAGAAGACTCAAAGATCTACAACTGTGATATTCATAATAATTTCAAATTCTGAAGTTTTCATGACCGAAATTGATAAAATATTCGGAAGTGTGTTATGTGTAATTATTAAAGTCATTTTCAAAAAAAAATAAAATAAAATAAAAAAATAGAAATTGTCAAACTTCCACCAAACATGCTTGCATGTTTGGTGGAGGATTTGGTGTCATGTTTGGTGCCATGTTTGATACCATGTTTGGTGCCATGTTTAGCGGAGAAATTGGTGGAAGCCTTTAAATTTGCCTATAAATACCAAGCTAAACTTTGTAAATTTTCATGCTTTCTTTGGAGGAATTTCTCCATGAAAACCTAAAGGAAAGTGTCTTGTATAATTATTTAAGTTTTCTTGTATTTTTTTTTAATTTAATTAATAATATTTTGTGTGTTTTCATTTAGAGCATGAGCAAGTAATCTCATTCTGCTGGGGTGACAAGATAATACTTTTAATATAATAAATTATATTAATCTCCCTTTATTTTAATTATAATTATTTGGATTAATTAGTTACCGCCTATATGGCCGGTTTATGTGACAATCTTATTTACCGCCTATATGGTCGGTTTTACATTCCAGACGCAGTTTCCGCCTATATGGTCGTTTAGGTAATAACATTGTTACCGCCATATGGTCGGTTGGACTTAATTGAGACAAATAGAATTTCCGTATTTATGGTCTGGTTAAATATAATTAATTAATCGGTAAACACTAATAATAAGGGAGATTTCTAATTTTGAAATATTAAAAGTGGATCCTTTAACCCTCAATATTTTCTTTCATTATTGTAATTTTATTTTTATTTATTTTTCAAGTTATTTTTTTATGATGTTTTGTTTAATTAAGTTTTTAGTAATCCTAGATATGTGTCGTAGCTAAATACATAATCTAGGGGTGTGATGAATTCCAATATCACCGATTTATAAGTTGGTTATTTTATGCCTTGAGTAATATATTGGTTTATTTATTGAGTTTTAATCTTAATGTTTTCTTGTTAACTAGCCATTAATAAGATTGATTTGGTAAACTTAAAATGAAATTGGAAAAGAGATTTTAGGTTTAGCCTTAGACTCAATAGCTCATGATCTCACCTTCGGGTAAATGTCTCTTAGGTAGATTTCCTTACATGATAGGAATATACCTGTCGGGCGGAGATAGCCATAATTGGAACTTAAACTTAAATATTCAGAGTTTCTTAATTAACATAGGAATATAGTTAATTGGGTTACTTTAGGTGTTTGCATCTGACCATCGAAGAAGCTTTTGCATAATTTCGTGTTCCAGGTTAATAAACCGATATATTGCACAAACATGAGATAATCACTTCATCTTTAAAAAATATTGGAAGGATTCACAACCCTAGATAATTTTATAATATTGATTTTTCCTTTAATTTACTTTCACTTTCACACTGTTTTATTTACTTGTTTTTAGATAAAAATCACCATCCAACTAAAAATCAATCAATTAGATACTCGTACACATTTAGCTTCAATAAATTAATAGCTAAGATATTAAGTCCTCGTGTGATCGATATATTTTATACTACTTGAGTGATACATGCGCTTGTGTAACATGTGTGTTTACCACCGATCAAGGATCTAAAATTTTTATTAATTTTTATTTTAAAAAATTAAAAAATAAATACAAATATAATATAATAGAAGTTAAAAATACAAAAGAATGGAATTGAAAATTAATAAAGACAAATATAAAAATGAAATACAAAATAATTGAATTAAAAACATAAATATAAATTAAAAAAAATACAAAATTCATATCAAATACTTGGGGTGTTTATATGGTCGGGTCAACCCACGACCCGACCCGACTTGGACAGGTTTTGTAAAATTAAAAATGTTTTTTTCAGGTCAAACTTAACTCGACTTACAAAATCGGATCGAGTCACGGGTTCAGTGTAAAAAAGTCGGGTTTAACTCGACCCGGTTTAGATTCACTATATAAAACGGTCCAAAAAATAGGGCAGCCGCATCTCCCATAAATCTTCTCTCCCAATTTCTCTCCTCTGTTTGACAACGCCACTGAGTCTTCTCAATCTCAAGCCTCAAAGTACTATTACTATATATTGCTCTCCTGATTTTCTGCCTGGTGTAATTAAATCTTGTTCAGTTAAATAATGCCCAATTTCTCTTCTCTAACGGCGCAACTTGTTTTTTGTAATCTTGGATTCTTGTTATCTTACGCCACTGTCTCTGTTTTTTTTTTTTTATTTATTTTTATTTTTATTTTCTTAACAGTTCAGTTTTCAAGTTTCAACTTAGTCTGTGTTTTTTGGATTCTATATGGATTATTGTTAATTTTTTTAGCAACTTATCTAAACAATTTTCAACTTAGAGCAGCCACTCAGGCGTGCCTTTATGTATTCACTGGCTTGGTTGTTTCACTTTCTAATATATTATCAAAAATCAAAATAATTAGCTTGACACACATGAGTTGCTGAGGGGTTAGTCTTGAGTAGAGGTGGTAATTTGGGTCAGGATTAGTTTATTAGTTCGATTCGATTCATTTAAAATAAATATTGGTTTGGAAAAATGGATCCGTTTAATAAATGTATTAATTCGATTCGATTCATTTATTAAATGAATAGAATCCGAATTTCAGCTTATCAATTCGTTTATTCGTTTGAAATTTGTTTATTAAACGAATCGAATCTGAATCGAATTCGTTTAATATCCGGTTAATTATATTACAAATTAAACCTTACAATTTTTGAACAAAAGAGTTTAAGAAGAAGGATATTTTAGTAATTATTTGTAACCTAAAAAATAACTATATCAAGAAAAATTATAAACCTAAACTTAACCTAAAATTCTCTCTCTCAATCATGCTGTCTCCTCCTCGACTCTCCTAGTCCTCAGTCCTCTCTCAATTTAGACGAGACTATTGAAATTCTCACTCAAAATTTGAATACATAAAAGAGTGTTGCGAGTGTGTAAGGGAGCTAGGTTTTTTGTTTGTTTGTTATTAATGGCTGAGAACAAGAACATGTGGAACTAGAGGTGAGTGGTTTCGAGCCTAGGAAGTCATCCTCGTTGTCGTTCGAGGGCGAGGACATAGATTTCGAAGTAGGCGCTAGCCAGTAAGGTTCAGCGATTGAAGAACAAAGTAAAGGTAATGGGTTTTGTAGAGCTTGTTTGTTACTGATGGTTTTGAGTAATTAACGGTTTGATTAGTTAGTATTGATTGCAATATGTGAAAGGATTAGTGATATTGAGTGCGACTGTCATGTTAAGTTCTGTCAGTGAAGAACTACAATGTATGAGTTTAACAAATTTCCGTTCTTTGATTTAGCAACATGCAAAATTTACTTAACATATAAAAAATGATTCGAAGTTTTTATATTTTTTTGATGGATTTGTTAATTTGTTTGTTTTGGCTTTGGATCTTGGATTTATAGGGTTTGTCAATGAACAATATTTTGGCTTCATTTTTTTTTTTAATCTTATGGGCCTTCTGGCTTCATCATTTATTTATTTGCTTTGAAAATAATGTTATGGCTTCATCATTTGTTTTACCAAATAACAGTGATTAAGGAGAGTTACTGGAGATTAGCGAAGACGAAGCAACCAATTGAATGAGAAGAAAGACGTGAATGAAATGAATGCAGAGATTCAGCTCATTTTCTTTGTTATTTTTTGGAGATCAATGACTAATTTTTTTCCCATAAAATTTTCAGCTTTAGTTGCCATGCTTATTTATTTTCATGTCTATTTTACATTTTGTTAGCAGAGAGGAGAGGAAAATATTGCAAGAATAGTGACAACAAGAAAATAGAGTCTATAGCAACAAGAATGTTGCAATGGATTTTAATTATTATTTGTAATGATATATAATTTGAAATCTGAATTGGAGTTTGTTGTAAGGAATTTTAATCTACAACAATGAATATGATGTTGATTTTGTATTTAATTTGATTGAACGAATAAACGAATTGAATACGAATATTCATTTATTAAAAGAATACAAATTCCGTTTCGTTTAATTTGTATAAACGAATCGAATGCAAATATTCATTTTAAACGAATATTAAATTTGATTCGATTTGTTTAATTTTATTTAAATGAATCGAATACAAATATTTTTTTAATAATGAATTGAATTCAAATCCTAATATTAATATTCGTTTAATTAACGATTCAAATTTTAATTTAGTACATTATTATTTGATTCATTTAGTATTCGCCACAAATTCGATTCGTTTTGGCCACTCTAGTCTGGAGTGAGTTAGGAATATTGATAATTTGTTCTGTTGTATTATTGTAGGGTGAATGGAAGCATTAAAAGACCTAATGATTAAGGAGGTTGTGCTCAAAATTGGTTGTGATCTATGCCGACTCAAATTGATCTTCGAGCTGCGATTAATGATGTGAAGAAATTTGAGGAATTCGCTTAAGGTTTATTATTCTTAAATTTATTGAAATTATTATTTTCTTACTATAAGACAATATGATTTCTAATTATTTGGGTCGTTTCTTTCTTTCATTGTTATATTATTATTGTAGAATTATCATGATCAAGTTCTACTTATACGATTGAGTCAAACTTGCTTAATGATGATATGAATGAGAATGCTGATTCCGATGATGAATTCATATAAGGTTGTATGTTTGTCTTACTTTTTATTTCTCCATATCTTATATCTAATTTCTATATTAAAAATGATATTCAACTCATTTGATTCAAAAGTGTTGTTTATAATTTCATATAATTGATGAGCAATATTATTTGATAATTTCAGGGGTTTGAAGTCTCAGATTTAAGGGTTAACAATTTCATATCTCACAATTTGTAAAAAAAGAAGAAGTTTAAGAACTTGAGAGAGAGCAAGCGAAAGTTGGTCAGTTACCCGAACATTTGAGAGAATTATAACAGGTTTGTTTAAGAGCCGATGTGTATTATCACTTTGTGATTTTATTTCCCTATTTGTAGCTCGGGTCGGTCTTTACCCCGAGTAGTAATAAAATATTATATTTTCTCTCGTGGATGTAAGCATGAGCCACTCTTCGCCGAATCACGTAAACTCTGTGTTTATCATGTTTGCTTGCTAAGTTTCTTTGGTTCCCTACTAACCAAACAAAATCATTGTTGAGGGAGGTTTGTTCGAGGGGTTAATTTTGCATTTTTCCCTTGGAACGAAAAACAACCGTCAACAGTTGGCGCCGTCTGTGAGGAGCAGTCCAAAAAGCGATACAACACACTAAGATGATGGTAGAGGATGAGAATCATAGAGCTCCGGAGGCTTCAATGACAGAGTGGATGAAAAAGATGGAGGAGAACCTTCGTTTAGAAAGGGGGAAATCCATGAAGGAGAGGGAGGCAACCCAAGCCTTTATGAAGGCAATGATAGAAAATGTAGAGAAGTTAGAGAAGAAATCAGGAAAGCAGGCTCATGCGGGGCCTAATCGTAGGAATGAAGAAGTTTCCATTGGGAAAATACCAGTGGGTAGAGAAGATAGACATTAGAGCATATTGTGTACACCGCAATACAAGGGGACATGCCATCGAAAGTTGCAGAGATTTATAGGAGTAGTTTGAGGACCTGGTGAGGAATGGTTACCTCAATGAGTGTATCGATCACGAGTCCATGAGATTTAGATAGTGTAAGTAGCAGAGGTCGTTAGGATATGTGCCTATTACCTGGAGCAAAATGTGTAAGATGATGTGCGAAAAATGCGCACCCCCATGGCACACCAATCACTAGTGATATTATCAAAGGTCCCCGACCGGAACGTTAGTACCCGATGTCTTGCGCCTTCAACATTTAGGCAACAATAAAAGGTGCAAAATGATATACAGAAAGCGCACACCCTGTGGCACACCAATCACTGGTGACATTATTAAAAGCCCTGGGCCGAAATACGAGTAACAGATGGTTTGCTCATTCGAAGATATTGAAGAACTGCGTGATGTTTGGTACCTCGGGGTAACCATAACACATTCGGTAAGAGGGTAGACGTGGTGTTTGGGACCCCAGGTAATCATAACATGTATGGATTGAAGATAACTTTGAGGGACTATGGTAGCCTCTGGTTTGCATAACATGAGGAGAGACAATTCCCCCATGGCATTCGTCATCCATGAGTGTTGGAGGTGTATAGCACGAGAAAGATTCATGGGCCTCCATGGCGCTTGTAGTCTTCAGAATGCCTAGCATGGGAAAAAAGGGGAATGCCCAATGGCACTGGTCATCCCTTCTCGGACCTATAAGAGCATAACACGAGGAAAGTTAGAGGGCCTCCGTGGCGTTTACAGACTCGGGACCTGCCTAGCATGAAAAGGAGAATGCCCTCATAGCGTTGGCCACCCATTGATCCATAGCTCGATTTTCCACCACAATTGGACTATGAGGTTCATAATTATTAGTTTAGGTAATATGGGACAAGACATTGCCTCAACCACCTCGATGTTTTTTGGTCGGTGCGGAGTACGTGATATGTCATCTTCAATACATTTTCCGTTTTACTTTGTTTTTGTGCAACATGGTATGAGACTTCATCACAGTGTTTGTGGAGATGATCCGAGGTTAAAAATCTTCTTTTGTGATATTTCTAGTTTATAATGGCTTGGAGCTAGATTCATTTCGCGGAGGCCTTATTATTATATGAATGACACCATGAGAGATCATTCCCTTATGGCCAAATGTTTGATTGGCTCGGGGCTGGATTCGTTCCGTCGATGCCCTGTTGATATGAGAATGGCACAAAGAATGATTATTCTTTTCTGGCCAAATGTTCTTGTTGGCTCGGGGCTGGATTCGTTCCACTGAGGCTCTATTGACATGAGAATGGCACAAGGATGGATCATTCCCTTGTGGCCAAATTGCTTTTATTTGATCGGGACTGAATTCATTCCGCTGAGGCCTTGGTATATTGAATGGGATGAGATTGGAGGTTCTCATTCATGGCTTTACTTGAGTGGCACAAGGAGGGATCATTCTCTCATGGTCAATTATTTATACTGACTCAGGGTCGGCTAAGTCCCACCGAGGCCCTATTATTATGAGAAGGCGTGAAGAGGGTTTATTCTCTCGTGGCCGACAGCTCCAAAGACGATCGGGGATTATAGTGGTCATAATCAATGAGAGGTCCCTTTGAAGGATTGGAAATTTTCCAACTACATGAAAGCACCCCATGACATTGAGGTGGGGTGTGTAGTCTTGTTGGGGCATCACGATGGTGGTTATGGAGATATTGTTGGTCTGGTCGAGATGAATTTTTCAGAATAAGTCAGCCTATTGGTTTTCTTAGGCACCAGTATCTGCTATGAATGGAAGGTTCTCATTGTAACAGTTAGGGGGATCATGTTGGCTGTATTTTCCGAGTTACTGTTAAGTTTCATATTACAAATTCAAAATTTTTCTAAGTATTGAAATATGGCATAAGACATCAGAATTGGCTGGTTGGCTTTGTCACGACATCTTTAGCAGTATGTAAAATAGCCCTTCTCGAGGAAGAATAGCCTAGGGAGAGCTGAGGTGATATAGCATTCTCAATGGACGACGATCCGAGGACATTGAGATGGTGTTTATGTTAGGGTTGGTGCTCAGAGTGCCAATTCAGATAGTATTTATGTCCGATCCATAAATACGAACAATTCATTTTTCCATAATATTACATATTCGATCTAATTACGATTAGATATCTAATTATGATTATATTGAAACTAAATCTGATTTAGTGATACGTGTATATTAGACAAAGACCCAAGGATTTACAATGTAGTGCGCAGTTACAACGTAGTTTGTAATTGACATTGAGAAGCGTCACTATAAGTTGTATGTCCTTAAATAAAGTTTCTGGTCAAGATTTACTAACATGGGTCGGTTAGCAAAATCCGCTGAGACCAGTACATGTCGTATATCGTGACTTGGTCCGATGGTTTATCCCAATAAACCATGAGTCTCGGGAGACTCGTATAGACATGTAGGTGTTTTTTTGATAAACACAGAACAACTCACTGAAGATTTCCTAATAGATGGTACACCAACGATAATATGAATCTTCTTGAGTTGAACGAGCATAGTGGTCCTTCGACTTTAGATACCACTGTGGATATATGGGTTGTCCTCCACACTTTGATGGCAGTCACGTCACCGATCTATTTAGATCAGACCTCCATGTTCGTTGGGAGTGGACTGATGCTCATGATATCATGTGGGTATCAAGATAGAATCCGTCAGTCCTGTGTACATGGTATAGGTATCCTACACGTGTTTGATATCTAGTAAATCCATGGCTGTGGTATAACTTCGGAAATCAGTTCCGAGTGTTATTTAGAGATCATAAATTTGAAAGTCGACTATATTATACCGAAAGGATTTGATGTTCTTATCTATATCCCAGGTATATTATGGATAGCCTATGACAGAGGGATTATACGTATGCAATGACCTCGACTTGCATAATTTAGCGAGATTATCTATGGTCGTCATAATTCATGAGTGGGTGAATTATGGACAAGAAATTGGATTTCGTGACAGATAAACCTAAACTTATAGATAAATGTCTGATTATTATTGGTACATGTGGAATCTTTTAATTAAACTTTAGGTGTGCAAATATGATTTGCTAACATAAAGTTTAATGTAATTTGATTGGATTAAATTTTTAAAAATGACCAATATGCCCCCTTGAGTCGGTCATGATGCTTTTAAAGAGGGAAATTTTTCTTTTCTTCTTGCTTGGAACACCATGGCCGAAAACTCCAAGAATAAAAGCTCTCAAATGGTTTCTTGATGATTCAAGATGGAGAATGAAGAAAATCAAGAAAAAAACTAAGGAATTAAAGGATTAAAGGTAATTCTACAAATCCTTAAGCTTAGAAATTATGTTTCTTGTTTCTTGAAGATCTAGTGAGATCTATGGTTTCTTCTTTTCCATAAATTTGGGGCTTTTGCATTTGGAGGATGGAATTGGAAGTGTTATACATGTGTGAAGTGGAATTAAGTGATATTATTGTAGTATTGATTCGGTTTGGTCATTTGATGATACGTTGCCATTCTAGAGTGTTATGACCACTCTTGTAATGCCTAGAATTGTTCTTGGGTGCTTCATTGGTGGTGACTTGAATTGGTGTTTTGATTAATATGATTAATGTTGAAAAGGTTTGATTAAAACATGAAAAATAGATTATTTTTGTTGCAAAATCAGATCTGAAAAAACTGGGTTGATTGTAATGAAAATGATGTCTTTTGAATGTATTGGATGTGTTTTGGGTATTTGAACAATTTCCGAAAAATATTTCAAAGTTGAAATAAGAGAAAACGGCGAAAAACGGCGTTACCGGGTGACTTTTGAGCCAACCGGGTGACGGCTACCCAAACAGTGAATTTCACAGTTTGGGCGGCCCATGAACTGCCCTAATATTATTAGGGCTGACCTGGGCAGCCCTCATGTGTATTGGGTGGTCGGTTTGGTCAAAAACGTATTTTATGCCATTTTACGGAAAAATATTTTCGTAAAAGTTTGCGACGTTCTTAGTTATTTATGTCGTTATTTGATAATGAATAAATATGTTTAGGTGAAATATGAATGAATTATTCATATTTGATATTGAACAATTTATTCGGTAATTTAAAAAGTTTTAAAATTACGATTTCGCCCGAACAGCGCTTTCGCCACGGCCGCACCCAAAACCCCAACAAAAATGGTATCTGAGCAGGTCTGATCCTTTATCCATTACATTAATCATGCTTGATATATGATATATAATCCAATTTTGATGTTTGCACATGCATGTAATCTATATGTTTCTTGACTTTTCGGTACTACGATAACGGGAAACGTAACGAAAATTTAATAGTTAAGTTAAATTATGTTTTCTATAGGTAGAATTGAATTGTTTAGAAAATGATTTAGATTAAAATTCTGCATATGATATAGAACAGTGCTACCTTGTGGAATATACCCGCTTCATTAAGGCTGTAAAGTAACGTGTATTGGATGCATGTTTCTTGGTCCGTCTTGTCAATACGGTTTATGGTATCGTTCTATGGCTGCATCCGAGAAAGTGCCAAAACAGTGAGGGTGTAGTTGATAGAATTTTATCCATGCCGGATGTATTTGATACTAGACAAATTCAAGTGAAAGTGGAAATCCTGAACGTGCCAAAGCTGTCAGGACTACATCGGTAGCTTGAGTTTGTCATTGGCAAGTGAAGCCTTGATACGCCTCATTGTGAACATGCCAAAGCTGTCATAACGAGAAACGGTCATGACCAAAATTAGGAGTCACTGGTGAGTGATTGACAATGAGTTGTCTACCTAATGAATATACATAGATGAGATCATGCCAAAGCCGTGAGTCGAAATATATTCATGGGATCCTACTCTC
Source organism: Zanthoxylum bungeanum (assembly GCA_019454045.1). NCBI lineage: Eukaryota > Viridiplantae > Streptophyta > Magnoliopsida > Sapindales > Rutaceae > Zanthoxylum > Zanthoxylum bungeanum. The sequence continues at coordinate 38,705 of SKCR01017542.1, read as the reverse complement.
ACTATGGAATTCGATTTAATTAATGAATTCCCGTTCTCCGTTGGGGATTACGGTATTACGTAAAGTAGTGGGAGACACTGCTGCGTTAAAAATCCATAACTAAAGCAGTGTGTAATTTTATGGAAATTGTTGCTTTTGTTTTCCTTTATTCTATATTGTTGATAGAATTTAAACTTTTAATCCACTGCATGCATATTATTTGAATATGTTTTCTGACTTCTCTTATGGTTGCGTTTTTCTAGAATAGGTTCTAGAATGTTAGTGGACTTGGAAATTGTTAGATTAGTCAAAACTATCAGGAACTGTTGTTCCGATTTTCTTGAAAATCAAGATGGTTAGTGACTTAGTTATTAAATCACGATAAGCAATCTAAATAGATATATGTTTTATGATATAATTATCTAGAAAGAATAGTTTCTTGTGCAGTAAGAATTGACACGAATCAGTTCATGTCTCGAGATTCTTGACTGGCATTAAGAAAACTCCATTAGGTTTTTGGTTTATCTTATAATGACATTTTTTGGCTTTAGTGACTTTTAGAAGTCACGTGTTTGACACAGTTTGCTAATCAATTATTTGCAATTGTTGTGAATAATTGAAGGTAAATTATAAAGCTAAAGAAAGGAGATGTGTATAGTTGTGTATAGAGAATATTGATTCTCATAATACGACAACTGTAGGTATTAGATACCAGTTCTCCCATCTAGTTATTTGAAATAATGTTTAATAATTATTTTGATATTTGATATCAGAACTTGTGACTATTAGATAGTTACTTGTTCTTTATAAACAGTTGTTATATATTTTAACATGACTAGTAGTGTCATTGATGTAAAGATAAACATTAAGAAAAATATTCGGTTAACTGAATAATTTAGAACAGTGCTTTATGAGATTTTATCACATAAGCATTAGATGTTTATTCCGTATGGTAAATGATGGTCTGATACAAGATCACACCACGTATCCTTATCCATTTTATGAATATTGTATTCAGGATGTGATTAAATCTCATTTAACCAATGATCGTCATTGGACCACAGATTTATTAAACTAATACTTTGGAAGTATGTAGTTTAATGAATTAGAAATTGCATTGGATAGTTTTCTTTACTTCGTAACTTAGTTAATGAATTGTCATGACTTAGTTACATGTTTCTATAAGAATATATATTGAACGTCTTGAATGGTTCGAGAACTTTCAATATGTTTCTGATGAAACGCGGATATAATATTTTAAATGGTTCAAAGAAATTCTATTTGAAGTGTTGAAAACTATATTTTAAAATTCATTATGAGTCTTTGAATTGTTCAAGGATGTTTGATATGATCAAACATATGAATTTATGGCAATTAGTTCTAAAGTTATTTAAATGAATTTGATTCTTACTCAATATAATTCTTCTACGATTCCATCGTGATGGAACTTTTTATTTGGAGAAATCGAATCTTATATGATTTGATTCGTTTGATATTGAGTGTTACCGAATTAGTTTTCAAAACTCTTGGGGTTATGCTCCAGTTACACTAATCCATCCTTTTAATTATTGTTCCATTAGTTTCTACAATTACGTATATGATATGTATAGTTAGAAAATTTGAATCTTGAAAAGGTTTGAGATTTGAATATTTCTTTTATATAATGGTTATATAATTGAAAGTACTTGCGCCTCAGAGGCACAAGCAAAAGTTTATCATTTATTATATTTAATAGAATATTATATTCTATTTGGTAGAATATCTTTTCATTAGATCCCGAGTAATAAAATTATTTTATTACTTGGTGTGTAACATCAGATGTTAATGATTATAGAAAAGACTTGACTTATTGAAGTCAAATGTGACAGTGATAAACTGTAATGGAACTACATAATTAATTAGATGAAAATACCATTAGACAACTTCTGTATAAGTTTAATCGGATGTCAGAATCATTTACAAAAGTATTTGATACTTAATGGTTCTGTTGTTTTCTTATTGAAGAAAATTATCCTATAACTTATAGTGGGAGCAATATTTGATATCGATTTCGGAAATTACCGTTGAACCATAGATCTAAAATTTTTCGTAGCTTACAACGATCAAGTTTTGAACTTGATTAAGCTTTCGTTATGAATTGCTCATAAAATGTGCAAATTGTTTGCGCAGCAAGCAAAGTGAGCTTAATAAAGGTTGACCTTTATAGTATGACAGTGAGAAAAGTTATACTCAGTGATCTATTGTAGATTCTGAGAAAACTTGTCTCAAGTCGCACTAATTGAACCACTAAAGATTTGTTGGTTAATGTTGATATTAAAGTACGCTTTTTGGCTAAAGAATGTAAAGTGACGTTCCTGAATGTTTTCTTCGAATGAGAAATCTGTTGTGGTTTCTTTGTTTGAAGAGTTCATTCTAGAATGGCCCTAGAGTTTGTATTCTGCTAAGATCACAGTTTGATATACTAGCTTATAGATCCTATTGTAGACTTAGATAAGCTTTTCGAAAATCTGTGTTCTCTAATTTTGATACAGTCAGATTGTCTGATTTTATCAAAGCATAACGAATACATATTTGATAGTAGGGTCAGTGGGAGCGTACAAATATCTTTCTAGTGTTATATATCATAACGACATTGTCATTATTAATGTAATAATGAGATGTTTGTGTTGTAAAAAGGTTTACGTAAGTCTTCTTTTCTCCGTGAAAGTAGTGAGAGTAGTCTCTGTTATATTTGATATAAGTTTCATATATGATATAAAACTAAGAGACTGGTGAGAAAATCCCATTAATTGTACTTTATATATGATCTAACAAAGGACACAACAAAACTATCCGTGTAACAGTTAGTATAAATGTTTGACAGTTAGTGTGTCTATTGTATATAATATTTATCTTTCGTAAAGGATGATTCTTTTATCGAAAGAGAAATTGATTAGAATGTCTAGTCAATCTGATGCATCATATGATGATGGCATAATAAATACTATATTTTGTACGACTAAAGATTTGTTACGAATTATTTTAATATGCTGTAGACCATAGGATGTGTCTTGAAACATATTCTTTGTGATCTTGGGATATTAAGAACGATTTTCTAATTCATGGAGAATATAATCCGCAACCATTAGGGTCAAATTAGTATTGAGTCTAATTATGACTTTAGATGGTCTACGCCATATAAAGTCAGAAAAGATGCAGTGGGATTGTCACCGTTGATTCTACTGAATCAGTGGAATTTGTTGTAACTTATGAAGTATTGACTTATGAAATTGCATAGTGACCTTATAGATTAGAATTTTTAATATTAGTGTTGTGTTTGTGGTTGTCTCATAGTATTTTAGATTTTATCTCTAAATACATAAACAACTTAATAGTTATAACACAATATTGATATCTCATATGAGTCATATTGATGTAGAACTTGGGTTCTACAAAATATGAATGATGTTGGCTAAGGAAAATAATTGGGTTTGTTAGACAGACTCAATTTGTAATAGCGAGCTTACTTGTTGTTGCCTACCTCTTGAGTGATAGGTGAGCTATTGAGGGCCATGAGTATGTGATACACATTGAGATGTGAATATGATACCGTGGATTGGCACTAGAGCAAGTGAGAGAAATTGTTAGGGTTGGTGCTCAGAGTGCCAATCGGATCGTATTAATGTCCGATTCATAAATATGAACAATTCATTTTTCCATAATATTACTTATATAATGGTAGCACCTCTTGTCTTTTATACACATATTCGATCTAATTGCGATTAGATATCTAATTATGATTAAATTGAAACTAAATCTGATTTAGTGATACGTGTATATTAGACAAAGACCCTAGGATTTACAATGTAGTGCGCAGTGACAACGTAGTTTGTCAATTGACATTGAAAAGCGTCACTATAAGTTGTATGTCCTTAAATAAAGTTCCTGGTCAAGATTTACTAACATGGGTCGGTTAGCAAAATCCGCTGAGACCAGTACATGTCGTATATCGTGACTTGGTCCGATGGTTTATCCCAATAACCATGAGTCTCGGGAGACTCGTATAGACATGTAGGTGTTTATTTGATAAACACTGAACAACTCACTGAAGATTTCCTAATAGATGGTACACCAACGATAATATGAATCTTCTTGAGTTGAGCCAGCATAGTGGTCCTTCGACTTGAGATACCACTGTGGATATATGGGTTGTCCTCCACACTTTGATGGCAGTCACGTCACCGATCTATTTAGATCAGACCTCCATGTTCGTTGGGTGTGGACTGATGCTCATGATATCATGTGCGTATCAAGATAGAATCCGTCAGTCCTGTGTACATGGTATATGTATCCTACACGTGTTTGCGATCTAGTAAATCCATGGCTGTGGTATAACTTCGTAAATCAGTTCCGAGTGTTATTTAGAGATCATAAATTTGAAAGTCGACTATATTATACCGAAAGGATTTGATGTTCTTATCTATATCCCAGGTATATTATGGATAGCCTATGACAGAGGGATTATACGTATGCAATGACCTCGACTTGCATAATTTAGCGAGATTATCTGTGGTCGTCATAATTCATGAGTGGGTGAATTATGGACAAGAAATTGGATTTCGTGACAGATAAACCTAAACTTATAGAGTCCCACAATATGAAGTGTACTCGTTGAGCACTTAGGCAATGCGTTATGAATAATAAAGATTATTCATAATACTTCATCGGATTAAATGAGTTAATTCGAATCGTTTAATCGGTTAAACGAAAACACATGCATAAGGGCATTTTCGGTCAATCGTAATTATTGTGTAATTGTATCTGATACATAATTCGATTAGATACACTTTAATTAATTGTCAAATGAGACTTTGACACATGCAATTAATATATGTATTTATTATTTAATGTAAATAAAAATACATATATAATAATAATTATTTTAATTAATTATTTAGATATTTAAATGTTAAATATTTGAATAATTAAATAATATCCATTTTCATAATTGTTATGATAAATGTCTGATAATTATTGGTACATGTGGCATCTTTTAATTAAACTTTAGGTGTGCAAATATGATTTGCTAACATAAAGTTTAATGTAATTTGATTGGATTAAATTTTTAAAAATGACCAATATGCGCCATTGAGTCGGTCATGATGCTTTTAAAGAGGGAAATTTTTATTTTCTTCTTTCTTGGAACACCATGGCCGAAAACTCCAAGAATAAAAGCTCTCGAATGGTTTCTTGATGATTCAAGATGGAGAATGAAGAAAATCAAGAAAAAAGCTAAGGATTTAAAGGTTATTCTATAAATCCCTAAGCTTAGAAATTATGTTTCTTGTTTCTTGAAGATCTAGTGAGATCTAGGGTTTCTTCTTTTCCATAAATTTGGGGCTTTTGCATTTGGTGGATGGAATTGGAAGTGTTATGCATGTGTGAAGTGGAATTGAGTGATATTATTGTAGTATTGATTCAATTTGGTCATTTGATGATATGTTTCCATTCTAGAGTGTTATGACCACTCTTGTAATGCCTAGAATTGTTCTTGGGTGCTTCATTGGTGGTGACTTGAATTGGTGTTTTGATTAATATGATTAATGTTGAAAAAGTTGGATTAAAACATGAAAAATTGATTATTATTGTTGCAAAATCAGATCTGGAAAAACTGGGTTGATTGTATGAAAATGATGTCTTTTGAATGTATTGTATGTGTTTTGGGTATTTGAACAATTGCCGAAAATTATTTCAAAGTTGAAATAAGCGAAAACGGTGAAAAATGGCGTTACTGGGTGACTTTTGAGCCAACCGGGTGACGGCTGCCCAAACAGTGAATTTTTCACTGTTTAGGCAGCCCATGAACTGCCCTAATACTATTGGGGCTGACCTGGGCAGCTCTCATGTGCATTGGGTGGTCGGTTTGGTCAAAAACGAATTTTATGCCATTTTATGGAAAAATATTTTCGTAAAAGTTTCGCAACGTTTCTTAGTTATTTATGTCGTTATTTGATAACGAATAAATATGTTTAGGTGAAATAAGAATGAATTATTCATATTTGATATTGAACAATTTATTCGGTAATTTAAAAAGTTTTAAAATTACGATTTCGCCCGAACAACGCTTTCGCCGCGGCCGCACCCAAAACCCCAACAAAAATTGTATCTGAGCAGGTCTGATCCTTTATCCATTACATTAATCATGCTTTATATATGATATATAATCCAATTTTGATGTTTGCACATGCATGTAATCTATATGTTTCTTGACTTTTCGGTACTACGATAACGGGAAACGTAACGAAAATTTAATAGTTAAGTTAAATTATGGGTATCTTTCTATGGCTGCATCCGAGAAAGTGCCAAAACAGTGAGGGTGTAGTTGATAGAATTTTATCCATGCCGGATGTATTTGATACTAGACAAATTCAAGTGAAAGTGGAAATCCTGAACGTGCAAAGCTGTCAGGACTACATCGGTAGCTTGAGTTTGTCATTGGCAAGTGAAGCGTTGATACGCCTCCTTGTGAACGTGCCAAAGCTGTCATAACGAGAAACGGTCAGGACCAAAATTAGGAGTCATTGGTGAGTGATTGACAATGAGTTGTCTACCTAATGAATATACGTAGATGAGATCATGCCAAAGCTGTGAGTCGAAATATATTCATGGGATCCTACTTTCACTATGAAATTCGATTTAATTATTGAATTTCCGTTCTCCGTTGGGGATTACGGTATTACGTAAAGTAGTGGGAGACACTGCTGCGTTAAAAATCCATAACTAAAGCAGTGTGTAATTTTATGGAAATTGTTACTTTTGTTTTCCTTTATTCATAATACTTCATCGGATAAATGAGTTAATTCGAATCGTTTAATCGGTTAAACGAAAACACACGCATAAGGGCATTTTTGGTCAATCGTAATTATTGTGTAATTGTATCTGATACATAATTCGATTAGATACACTTTAATTAATTGTCAAATGAGACTTTGACACATGCCATTAATATATGTATTTATTATTTAATGTAAATAAAAATACATATATAATAATAATTATTTTAATTAATTATTTAGATATTTAAATGTTAAATATTTGAATAATTAAATAATATCCATTTTTAATAATTGTTATGATAAATGTCTGATTATTATTGGTACATGTGGCATCTTTTAATTAAACTTTAGGTGTGCAAATATGATTTGCTAACATAAAGTTTAATGTAATTTGATTGGATTAAATTTTTAAAAATGACTATATGCCCCCCTTGAGTCGGTCATGATGCTTTTAAAAACTAAATTTTTCTTTTCTTCTTGCTTGGAACACCATGGCCGAAAAATCCAAGAATAAAAGCTCTCAAATGGTTTCTTGATGATTCAAGATGGAGAATGAAGAAAATCAAGAAAAAAGCTAAGGAATTAAAGGATTAAAGGTAATTCTACAAATCTCTAAGCTTAGATATTATGTTTCTTATTTCATGAAGTTGTAGTGAGATCTAGGGTTTCTTCTTTTCTATAAATTTGGGGCTTTTGTATTTGGAGGATGGAATTGGAAGTGTTATGCATGTGTGAAGTGGAATTGAGTGATATTATTGTAATATTGATTCAATTTTATCATTTGGTGATATGTTGCCATTCTAGAGTGTTATAACCACTCTTGTAATGCCTAGAATTGTTCTTGGGTGCTTCATTGGTGGTGACTTGAATTGGTGTTTTGATTAATATGATTAATGTTGAAAAATTTGGATTAAAGCATGAAAAATTGATTATTTTTGTTGCAAAATCAGATCTAGAAAAATGGGTTGATTTTATTGAAAATGATGTCTTTTGAATGTATTGGATGTGTTTTGGGTATTGGAACAATTTCCGAAAATTATTTCGGAGTTGAAATAAGCGAAAATGGCGAAAAACGGCGTTACCGGGTGACTTTTGAGCCAACCGGGTGACAGCTGCCTAAACAGTGAATTTTTCACTGTTCGGGCAGCCCATGAACTGCCATAATACTATTGGGACTGACCTGGGCAGCCCTCATGTGTATTGGATGGTCGGTTCGGTCAATAACGCATTTTATGCCATTTTACGGAAAAACATTTTCGTAAAAGTTTCGTGACGTTTCTTAGTTATTTATGTCGTTATTGTTGGGTTTCTAAGGACATCCCAAGATCAAATCTAGCATGAAATAATGTGAATACTCAAAGTAAATTTTCGGAAATATACTTACAATGAACGGATGGATGGTTGTGTTGATTACGAAAATTTTTGCTTCCTTGAAAGTCTACAAGCTTTCCTTTTGAAGTTGTTTGTTGAAGCTCCAAGCTTGAAGGTTGAGATTCCAAACTCAAAGGATGGTTTCCCTATCACCTAGTATGATTCCTTTAAGTGCTAGCTTTGGAAATTTTTGTTTTCTAAAAACCTAATACAAACGTCTCACACCAATTTTTGGTATATGCTTTTCCAAAAAGCTAAACAAATTTTGGAGGGAAAAAACCATTTAATGCCTCCAACAACCCCCATCAATCATAAATTGACTAGATGTCTATCACCAAAGGTTGACATGACTTCCATCATTTAAGTGACAATTGATGTGACATGTGATGTGACTTGTGGGCCCCACTAGATTCAAAATCGGAGTGGGCCCGCAAACACATCCCATGATCGGTTTCGTTAATTCCGAATTAACGAATTTTCCGTTGCGACTTAATTAAATCAAATTTAATTAAATAATTATGCCTAGCAAAATTACTGTTAAGTCGCTCGCGAATTAATTCTAAATTAATTCGTTCGCCCGAATTAAAATCCAATTTTAATTTCGCGTCGAAATCCAATTTCATTTAATATATCGAATATATTATTTTATCGATTAATTCCAAATTAATCGTTCTCTCTCTTCAAATAGTATTTTATCCCAGATAAAATCTCTCCGTAATTAATCCTAGATTAATTATGTTCGAATCATACGTCATCGGTGAATCTTCGGGAAGCGACCTATGAGATCCCTAGATATGTTGGCAGTAAATATAGTCGTCGGACTATCTGAACACGTGCGTACCTCCTACCACGTTCTAACCGATTTACGATACATAGTTGGCTTCTAGCAAAGCGCCGTGCCTACCCAATTCTCCAGAAATATTCTTTTAAGGAATATGTAATCTATGTCAGGCGTAGTATACGTAGTATTACGTATAACGATCCAGTATCGGATGTCACATGCAAGGCCTAAGGCTGGAATAGTGTATGCCCCGTACGAAGCATATATCGGATCACAAGCAACTAGTCCCTTTAATCTGATAATCATGACATTGTCATATTATCCCGATGGTTGCAACACATTAGAGTACCAGTTCTGTATCCATGCGTGATCATCATCTCCATATGACTGAAGTGATACTTCCGTCTTGACATCACACCCAATACACTACGATTCTCAATAAACCCAGAAGAGGCGTACACAAAACCTGTTAAAGTCCCGGACGACCAAAACCAAAGCGTATTGATTGTCGCAAGTACTAGCGATGTAAGTCTCAGGTTAAGTCCAAATACACCTACCCTGATTCGGATTCCCATAGACACATAGTCATACTACCAATGGGATTCCGATGGGTCTATCTTGAGCGAAGCTATTTCCGTACCATCGGTAAACACAACCTCCTATCACACTTGCATAAGTATCCAATACTTAAATATATGAGAACTATGCTGTTACGCTTCCATAACACGCACAAGTGCAATATTAGTCTATTCCACATTATCGATGTCCTGTCTCGATAATACTACGCTAGGGATATTTACTGATTAAATATTGTCTCATATCTTATAATACGGAACTAATCATAAGGATTTTTATCATTTATATATTTAAGTAATCAAATTAAAAATGATAAAATGCAATTTTCATTGTCACATAGTTAATTTGTACAAAAAGCACAATGTCTTTTACAAATAGTGACGCTATGGGTCATAATTGTCCAACAATCTCCCACTTGGCCTATAGCCAGTCACTCAAGCATCTAACACTTGAACTATGTATATGTCGCTCAAAATTTTGCTGAGGAATAGCTTTTCGTCAGCGGATCTGCAATGTTGTCCTCTGATGCGACATTCCCGATCTTCACATCGCCATGATGTATGATCTCACGAATCAGATGGAAACGTCGAAGAACATGCTTGGATCATTGATGAGACCGCGGTTCCTTAGCCTGCGCTATAGCCCCGTTATTGTCACAATACAATGGAACGGGCTCAGCTGCTAACAGAACTACTCCTAATCCAATTAGGAATTTACGAATCCAAACTGCCTCTTTTGCTACTTCAGCTGCAACAATGTACTTCGCTTCTGTTGTTGAATCGGCAACAGTCTTTTGCTTGGAAGATTTCCAGCTTACTGCTCCGTTGTTCAAACAAAATATGTACCCGGATTTCGACTTACAGTCGTCTTTATCGGTTTGGAAACTTGCATCGGTATACCCAGTTACCTCAAGTTCTCCATCTCCATAGATTAAGAATGCATTCTTAGTTCGTCTAAGATACTTAAGGATATTCTTAACCGCCATCCAGTGACCATCACCTGGATCGGCCTGATAGCGACTACACATGCTCAAAGCATACGAGACATCAGGTCGCGTACATATCATGGCATACATGATTGATCTGACTACCGAGGCGAACGGGATCCGACTCATGTTGTCTCTCTCATCTTGAGTTTTAGGACACATGTCCTTAGATAGAGTGACACCATGTGACACTGGCAACAGTCCCCTCTTGGACTGATCCATGTTGAATCTCTTCACACTTTGTCAATTTACATGCTCTGGGAGAGTCCAAGCAACTTTCTAGATCTATCCCAGTAGATCTTTATTCCTAGAATAAAAGCTGCTTCTCTCAGATCCTTCATGGAGAATTTTAATGAAGCCAAGTTTTCACCCATTGTAGCATGGGAATGTCATTGCCAATAAGCAATACATCATCGACATAAAGGACAATGAATGTCAGTGCGCTCCCACTAACCTTCTTATATACACAAGGATCATCCTCGTTTTGAACGAAATCATATTCTTTTATGATCTTATCAAACGTTGGTTCCAAGAACGCGATGCTTGCTTCAATCCATAAATGGATCGATTTAACTTACAAACCTTGTTTGCAAGTCTTGGTATGACAAAACCTTCAGGCTGTTGCATATATACATCCTCCAAAAGGTTTCCGTTAAGGAAAGCGGTTTTGACGTCCATCTACCATATCTCGTAATCGAAATATGCAGCAATAGCAAGCATAATCCGAATGGATTTAATCATGGCAACAAGTGAAAAAGTTTCATCGTAATCGACACCATGTCGTTGTCGATACCCTTTCGCTACAAGCCTAACTTTATACGTCTGTATGTTGCCATCCATGTCAGTCTTTTTCTTGAAGACCCATTTGCAACCAATAGGCTTTACGCCTTCAGGTGCATCAACCAGTGTCCAAACTTGGTTGGTGTACATGGAATCCATTTCGGACTTCATGGCCTCTTACTAAAGCGGAATCGATATCTTGTATCGCTTCCTCATACGTAGCCGGCTCGTTATCCTCAATAAGATTGATATCCACATGAGGTGAGATCAGAAACCCATACCTCTCATGTTGTTTTCTGACTCTCTCCGACCTACGTGGTTATTGTGTATTCGAAGATTGTGGTACAGCCTCATCCCTAATGGAATGTTCATGTTTCGTTAAGGATTCTGTGCCAGGAACAGTGTCACTCCGATTTTCATCGAGTTATACTTTCCTCCCACTAACCACTGCATTTAGGAATTCATTCTCAAGGAAAACCGCATGTAAAGAAATAAATACTTTGTTCTCTCATGGGTGATAGAAGTAATATCCTTTGGTTTCCCTAGGATATCCTACAAATAGGCACTTATCCGATTTGGGTTCTAGTTTGGTACCTTCCAAACGTTTGACGTATGCCTAGCACCCCAAATCTTCAGGAATGAGAAACCTGGTTTCTTTCTTGTCCATATCTCGTATGAAGTCTGTTGAATAGACTTTGACATAACCTTATTCAAAATAAGTATTGCACTGTTCAATGCATATCCCCAGAAATAAATAGGTAACTCTGTGCGACTCATCATAGACCTTACCATGTCCAACAAAGTTCGGTTTCTCCATTCAGACACACCTTTTAATTGAGGTGTTCCGGGAGGAGTCCACTGTGAAAAAATATCATATTCTTTCAAGTAATCAAGAAACTCATTGCTTAAGTATTCGCCACCACGGTCCGACCGTAATATCTTAATACTTTTGCCGGTCTGTTTTTCTACTTCGTGTCAAAACTCTTTGAGTTTCTTAAAGGTTTCCGACTTGTGTCTTATAAGATACACATACCATAACGCGATGCATCATCCGTAAAGGTTACGAAGTATTCATATCCACCTCTAGCCTGGCTAGACATGGGCCCACATACGTCACTATGAACGAGGGCTAACAGTTCGGTAGCACGTACACCCTTTCCGCTAAAAGGTGTTTTAGGCATTTTGCCTAATAAACAAGATTTGCAGACGTCATATGAATTTGGATCAAATCCGTCCAAGTATCCCTCTTCGAAAGTGTGGATATACGAGTCTTGTTAATGTGTCCCAGACGACAATGCCACATATAAGTTTCATCTTTGTTACTTACTTTAAGCCTTTTGTTTGTTACATTATATGTTTTTGATTGATTTATATTCAAAATATAAAGACCATTATTTACATCAGCAGTGCAAATCTCCATATCATTTTTATACATAAAACACCAAGTGTTTCTAAATACAAAAGTATACCCACATTGGGCTAACATAGATATAGAAATAATATTCCTAGTCAAACTAGGTACATAATAACAGTCTGTAAGTTTAAGTACATGCCCCGAGGGCAGTTCCAAAACATAAGTGCCAATGGCCAAAATGACGACTCGTGTCCCATTTCCAATGCGGAGGTCAATCTCTCATGAGGCCAGTCTCCTGCTAATCTGCAGATCCTGCACATCAGTACATATATGTGTACCACAACCAGAATCAAAAATCCAAATTTTAAAACTAGTAGTAGACATGTTTATTTCTATAACAAACATATCTGAAGCCGGTGCCTTACCCGCTTTGATTTCCTTCATGTGTGCCTTGTACTCACGACAGTCACGCTTCTAGTGACCCCCTTCCCCGCACTGCAGACATACATCTTGGGATTTGTCATTGCCCTTCCCAGAAGGTTTTGACGATTTGGCCTTGCCTTTCTTCTTCTTCTTCTTCTTCTTATTCTTTAACCTCCAGTCGCCTTAGGCCAAGCCTTGGGAGACTGAGATGTTGAAGCGAAGTGCGCCTCGCGGTTCCTGCCCTTTAGGAGCTCTTTTTTGCTTCGCGCAGTGTGGACATTAACTCTCCAAGAGTATGGTCTTGGTTCATCATATTGTAGTTCATGATGAACCCACTCCAAGTGTCGGGTAGAGACTATAAGATCAAATCTATAGAAGTATCAGCCTCGAAGATAATGCTTATCTGTCCCAGCTGCTCAATGTCAGCAATCATCTGCGACACATGGTGCTCAACAGATGTACCCTCTGACATGCGAGCGCGAAAGAGCTTCTGCAACTCATATCTCTCCGATCTAAGATTAGATCGATGAAGATCATGCAACTTCACCATCATATTATTGGGATCCAATCCCTTGTTCTGGCGACGGAATTGTTGAGTCATAGCAGTAAGAATTATAGATTGAACAGTGAAGTTGTCATCGCTATGAGTCTTCCAAAGCTCTAGCTCAACTATCTGATCAGATATAGGCTTAGGCCCAAGAGGTATCTCTATAGTGTAGAGCAACTTCTCGGATCCCAGGACAATCCTGAGATTCATGTCCCAATCTTGAAAGTTCACGCCATTAAAGACATTGTCGCCCATGATAATATCTCTAATGCTCAACTTTCCTGTCATCTTAAATGCAATAGTCAAACTATTCAATTAACAATGTATGGGTACAGTCTAACTGTTACAAGAAAAATAATAAAATATTAGTCCAACTAATAAATATTTATTGACGAAAGTAATTTGAAAGCGCGTAAAGCCAAGTATTTGAACGAAATTGAAAATTCAATACTGGCCTCCCACTATTTTTCGGCGAGTCCTCTAACCCTCTGTTGAGTACTCGGGAAACCTAGTTTCCTAGTGGGCTAGGATCCCGTTAAATAACACATAACCTTGACTTTGGCCAACAAGCTGTATGATATTTAACTAGGTAGATCTCTAAGATCAATTTGATCTCATCCAATTCCTAGATCTGGTAGATGGACCTCCAAGTCCGAAATATATATACAATATATATGCCAATATATTTTCCTAACCTTTTCATCTGAATCAACTAAGCCTTGGCTTTGGCACAACAAGCTTAATGATTCCAGTTAAGTGGAACCCATTGACTTTGGAAAGCTTCGTAATCGATGTCGATGGACAAGAAGTGATATTGACTTTGGCCAACAAATCACAACTTGGACAAGACAAACGATATGGAACAAAGCCTTCATTATTCAAACACATCCACGATGGACAAAAGTCTTGACTTTGGCCAACAAACCAGTGCCAATCTTGGATCTTGAGAAAGAATCCCTCAATGGAAGGAAAACGCTTAATATTTGTTAAGGGTTTTTCGCGTAAATTGGCAACCAATTTATTATCTTGGATTAGGTTTTATCATACACCCTTAAGCATGCATTCTAAAAGCATAATAAGGCGCGGTAAATAAATTAATAATGATATGCGGATGGATATTCACAAATTATTCCTAGAACAAATCACTTCATTTCATCACCCCGGCTAGCACTATTCTTACTTTTACCCAATTACATAATACAATTAAAGAAACCTCATTAACATTGAGGGGAATTAGGTGAGAAGAGAATTACAAAGAATCGAGAGATAAGGCTGGACACGCATGTCCAATTTAATAAATTCTAAATTTACAACAATTTCCAAATTTCCCTTTCCCTTCTAATATCCATCTGATATACATTATTCATACAACACATCCATGTATTCACACAAAGCATGTTATTCAATCAATCTAATCCAATTAATTAATCTTTGAATAATTGATCATCCAATGTTCAAACAACGATTTGATTTGCGCGAGTCCAACTCGTTTAAGAATAAGTACTCAAAGTACGAATTCTTGAATTATATCGAACTACAATTTAAATCTAATTTAATTTGTATTCAATACTAATTCTATATTAATTCCAAATTTAATAATTAAATTTTTTAATGCGCCTTTACGACTTAGATTCTAAATCTAATCTTAATGGGTCTCAAAGCCCAATTAACATCCAATGTCCATTTAATTAAAGTCAAATGGGCTTTCAATTAATTTCTTAAGGCATGGGCTTTGGTCAATATGGGTCAAACCCAAATACCAAGGCCCAAAAGGAATCACCCTATTTGCCAAGAAATCAATTTTGGCCCATTAAGCCCAATTAAATTTTTAAAGGCCCATTTGTTATATTTGGACTTAATGGAATGGTTAGGCCCAATTTGGATCCAATCCAATTGTCCTAAACTAACTTGGCCCAACCAAACCCATTAGGCCCAAATACAATATTTTTAGCCCAATTCCAAATTAAGCCCAATTAATTAAATTCTAATATTCCAAATTTCATAATTTAATTAATTAAAGTGTATTGCACTAATTAATTATCTAAATTAACATTTCCAAAATATCAATTTAATTAATAATCATGCATTAATATTTTCAACACATGTCCAACATTATTGAAACAAAATCAACTCATTATCATGCTATGTTGGTCACAGCAATTGTGGGATTTTATATCCATTTCGATTTCAATCCGATTAAATCACAAATCAATATATCCCAAGTCTTTAAACACATCCAATGGTCTAAAAAAATAAAAAATTACTATGACTTTAGGGCACTATAACTTTCGGCCAAGCCTAAGATTTTGGGCAAAATTAATCCAATTAATTTTTCATAAAATTGATCATGCATAACTCTAAGTTATCAACATACAAGCATACTCAAACAAACAATTTGATTAAAACATGCTCAAATTAAAAATACCCAAATCAAGATTATAAACCATAAATTCAATTTCATGCTCAATAAGGCTCTGATACCATTGTTGGGCTTCTAAGGATATCCCAAGATCAAATCTAGCATGAAATAATGTGAATACTCAAAGTAAAGTTGCGGAAATATACTTACAATGAATGGATGGATGGTTGTGTTGATTGCGAAAATTTTTGCTTCCTTTGAAAGTCTCCAAGCTTTCCTTTTGAAGTTGTTTGTTGAAGCTCCAAGCTTGAAGGTTGAGATTCCAAACTCAAAGGATGGTTTCCCTATCACCTAGTATGATTCCTTTAAGTGCTAGCTTTGAAAATTTTTGCAACAAAAATTTCCCTTTTGTTCTTGCAAGTTTCGGCCAAAGAGAGAAAATAGGGAGAGAGAGAGAGCTTTTAATATTTTGTGTTTTTGTTTTCTAAAAACCTAATACAAAAAGTCTCACCAATTTTTGGTATATGCTTTTCCAAAAAGCTAAATAAATTTTGGAGGGAAAAAACCAATTTAATGCCTCCAACAACCCCCATCAATCATAAAGTGACTAGATGTCTATCACCAAAAGGTTGACATGACTTCCATCACTTAAGTGACAATTGATGTGACATGTGATGTGACTTGTGGGCCCCACTAGATTCAAAATCGGAGTGGGTCCGCAAACACATGCCGGGCTCGGTTTCGTTAATTCCGAATTAATGAATTTTCCGTTGCGACTTAATTAAATCAAATTTAATTAAATAATTATGACTAGCAAAATTACCGTTAAAGTCGCTCATGAATTAATTCTAAATTAATTCGTTCGCCCGAATTAAAATCTAATTTTAATTTTGCCGTCAAAATCCAATTTCATTTAATATATCGAATATATTATTTTTTCGATTAATTCCGAATTAATCATTCTCTCTCTCTTCAAATAGTATTTTATCCTAGATAAAATTTCTCCGTAATTAATCCTAGATTAATTATGTTCGAATCATACGTCATCGGTGAATCTTCGGGAAGCGACCCATGAGATCCCTGGATATGTTGGCAGTAAATCCGATCATCGGACTATCCGAACACGTGCGTACCTCGTACCACGTTCTAACCGATTTACGAGACATGGTTGGCTTCTAGCAAAGCGCCGTGCCTACCCAAATTCTCCAGAAATATTCTTCTAAGGAATATATAATCTATGTCAGACGTAGTATACGTAGTATTGCGTATAACGATCCAGTATCGGATGTCACATGCAAGGCCTGGGGCTAGAATAGTGTCTGCCTCGTACGAAGCATATATCGGATCACAAGCAACTAGTCTCTTTAATCGGATAATCATGACATTGTCATATTATCCCGATGGTTGCAACACATTAGAGTATCAGTTCTGTATCCATGCGTGATCATCATCTCCATATGACTGAAGTGATACTTCCGTCTTGACATCACACCCAATACACTACGATTCTCAATAAACCCAGAAGAGGCGTACACAAAACCTGTTAAAGTCCCGGACGACCAAAACCAAAGCGTATTGATTGTCGCAAGTACTAGCGATGTAAGTCTCAGGTTAAGACCAAATATACCTACCCTGATTCGGATTCCCATAGACACATAGTCATACTACCAATGGGATTCCGAGGGGTCTATCCAGAGCGAAACTGTTTCCGTACCATCGGTAAACACAACCTCCTATCACACTTGCATAAGTATCCGATACTTAAATATATGAGAATTATGCTGTTACGCTTCCATAACACGCACAAGTGCAATACTAGTCTATTCCGCATTATCGATGTCCTATCTCGATAATACTACGACTAGGATATTTAATGATTAAATATTTTCTCATATCTTATAATCTGGAACTAATCATAAGGACTTTTATCATTTATATATTTAAGTAATCAAATTAAAAAATGATAAAATATAATTTCCATTGTCACATAGTTAATTTGTACAAAAATCACAATGTCTTTTACAAATAGTGACGCTATGGGTCATAATGTGTCCAACAGTTATTTGATAACGAATAAATATGTTTAGGTGAAATAAGAATGAATTATTCATATTTGATATTGAACAATTTATTCGGTAATTAAAAAGTTTTAAAATTATGATTTCGCCCGAACAAGTCTTTCCCGCGCCCGCGCCCAAAACCCCAACAAAAATGGTTTTAGAGCAGGTCTGATCCCTTATCCATTACATTAATCATGCTTGATATATGATATATAATCCAATTTTGATGTTTTCACATGCACGTAATCTATATGTTTCTTGACTTTTCGGTACTACGCTAACGAGAAACGTAACGAAAATTTAATAGTTAAGTTAAGTTATGTTTTCTATAGGTAGAATTGAATTGTTTAGAAAATGATTTAGTTTAAAATTCTGCATATGATGTAGAACAATGCTTCCTTGTGGAATATACCCGCTTCAATAAGGCTGTAAAGTAACGTGTATTAGATGCATGTTTCTTGGTCCGTCTTGTCAATACGGTTTATGGTATCTTTCTATGGCTGCATCCGAGAAAGTGCCAAAACAGTGAGGGTGTAGTTGATAGAATTTTATCCATGCCGAATGTATTTGATACTAGACAAATTCAAGTGAAAGTGGAAATCCTGAACGTGCCAAAGCTGTCAGGACTACATCGGTAGCTTGAGTTTGTCATTGGCAAGTGAAGCCTTGATACGCCTCCTTGTGAACGTGCCAAAGCTGTCATAACGAGAAACGGTCAGGACCAAAATTAGGAGGCACTGGTGAGTGATTGACAATGAGTTGTCTACCTAATGAATATACGTAGATGAGATCATGCCAAAGCTGTGAGTCGAAATATATTCATGGGATCCTACTCTCACTATGGAATTCGATTTAATTATTGAATTCCCATTCTCCGTTGGGGATTACAGTATTACGTAAAGTAGTGGGAGACACTGCTGCGTTAAAAATCCATAACTAAAGCAGTGTGTAATTTTATGGAAATTGTTGCTTTTGTTTTCCTTTATTCTATATTGTTGATAGAATTTAAACTTTTAATCCACTGCATGCATATTATTTGAATATGTTTTCCGACTTCTCTTATGGTTGCGTTTTTCTAGAATAGGTTCTAGAATGTTAGTGGACTTGGATATTGTTAGATTAGTCAAAACTATTGAGAACTGTTGTTCCGATTTTCTTGAAAATCAAGATGGTTAGTGACTTAGTTATTAATCACGATAAGTAATCTAAATAGATATATATTTTATGATATAATTGTCTAGAAAGAATAGTTTCTTGTGCAGTAAGAATTGACACGAATCAGTTCATGTCTCGAGATTATTGACTGACATTAAGAAAACTCCATTAGGTTTTTGGTTATCTTATATTGACATTTTTTGGCTTTAGTGACTTTTAGAAGTCACATGTTTGACACAGTTTGCTAATCACTTATTTGCAATTGTTGTGAATAATTGAAGGTAAATTATAGAGCTAAAGAAAGGAGATGTGTATAGTTGTGTATATAGAATATTGATTCTCATAATACGACAACTGTAGGTATTAGATACCAGATCTCTCATCTAGTTATTTGAAATAATGTTTAATAATTGTTTTGATATTTGATATCAAAACTTGTGACTATTAGATAGTTACTTGTTCTTTATAAACAATTTTTATATATTTTAACATGACTAGTAGTGTCATTGATGTAGAGATAAACATTAAGAAAAATATTCGGTTAACTAAATAATTTAGAACAGTGCTTTATGAGATTTTATCACATAAGCATTAGATGCTTATTCCGTATGGTAAATGATGGTCTGATACAAGATCACACCACATATCCTTATCCATTTTATGAATATTATATTCAGGATGTGATTAAATCTCATTTAACCAATGATCGTCATTGGACCACAGATTTATTAAACTAATACTTTGGAAGTATGTAGTTTAATGAATTAGAAATTGCATTGGATAGCTTTCTTTACTTCGTAACTTAGTTAATGAATTGTCATGACTTAGTTACATGTTTCTATAAGAATATATATTGAACGTCTTGAATGGTTTGAGAACTTTCAATATGTTTCTGATGAAACACGAATATAATATTTTTAATGGTTCAAAGATATTCTATTTGAAATGTTGAAAACTATATTTTAAAATTCATTATGAGTCTTTGAATTTTTAAAGGATGTTTGATATGATCAAACATATGAATTTATGGCAATTAGTTCTAAAGTTATTTAAATGAATTTGATTCTTACTCAATACAATTCTTCTATTATTCCATCGTGATGGAATTGGTTAGTGGAAGAAATCAAATCTTATATAATTTGATTCGTTTGATATTGAGTGTTACCGAATTAGTTTTCAAAACTCTTGGGGTTATGCTCCAGTTACACTAATCCATCCTTTTAATTATTTCCATTAGTTTCTAAAATTACGTATATGATATGTATAGGTAGAAAATTTGAATCTTGAAAAGGTTTGAGATTTGAATCTTTCTTTTGTATAATGGTTATATAATTGAAAGTACTTGCGCCTCGGAGGTACAAGCAAAAGTTTATCATTTATTCTATTTAATAGAATATTATATCTATTTGTAGAATATCATTTCATTAGATCCCGAGTAATAAAATTATTTTATTACTTGGTGTGTAACATCAGATGTTAATGATTATAGACTAGACATGACTTTTTGAAGTCAAATGTGACAGTGATAAACTGTAATGGAACTACATAATTAATTAGATGAAAAGACCATTAGACAACTTCTGTATAAGTTTAATCGGATGTCAGAATCATTTACAAAAGTATTTAATGGTTATGTTGTTTTCTTAATGAAGAAAATTATCCTATAACTTATAGTGGGAGCGATATTTGATATCGATTTCGGAAATTACCATTAAACCATAGATATAAAATTGTTCGTAGCTTACTACGATCAAGTTTTGAACTTGATTAAGCTTTCGTTATAAATCGCTCATAAAATGTGCAAATTGTTTGTGCAGCAAAACAAAGTGAGCTTAATAAAGGTTTGACCTTTATAGTATGACAGTGAGAAAAGTTATACTCAGTGATCTATTGTAGATTCTGAGAAAACTTGTCTCAAGTCGCACTAATTGAACAACTAAAGATTTGTTGGTTAATGTTGATATTAAACTATGTATTTTGGCTAAAGAATGCAAAGTGGCGTTCCTGAATGTTTTCTTTGAATGAGAAATCTGTTGTGGTTCTTCAGTTGAAGAGTTCATTCTAGAATGGCCATAGAGTTTGTATTCTGCTAAGATCACAGTTTGATATACTGGTTTTATCAAAGTATAAATAATACATATTTGATAATAGGGTCAGTGGGAGCATACAAATATCTTTCTAGTGTTATATATCCTAACGACATTGTCATTATAAATGTAATAATGAGATGTTTGTAAGGTAAAATGGTTTACCTAAGTCTTCTTTTCTCTGTGAAAGCAGTGGGAGTAGTCTCTGTTATATTTGATATAAAGTTTCATATATGATATAAAACTAAGAGATTGGTGAGAGAAACTTCATTAATTATACATTGATATGATCTAACAAAGGACACATCAAAACTATCTGTGTGACAGTTAGTATAACTGATTGACAGTTAGTGTGTCTATTGTATATAGTATTTATTTTCGTAAAAGATGATTCCTTTATCGAAAGAGAAATTGATTAGAATGTCTAGTCAATCTGATGCATCATATGATGATGGCATAATAAAAACTATATTATGTACGACTAAAGATTTGTTACGAATTATTTTAATTTGATGTAGACCATAAGATGTGTCTTGAAATATATTCTTTGTGATATTGGGATATTAAGAACGAGTTTCTAATTCATGGAGAATATAATCCGCAACCATTAGGGTCAAATTAGTATTGAGTCTAATTATGACGTTAGATGGTCTACGCCATATAAAGTCAGAAAAGATGCAGTGGGATTGTCACCGTTGATTCTACTGAATCAGTGGAATTTATTGTAACTTATGAAGTATTGACTTATGAAGTTTCATAGTGACCTTATAGATTATAATTTTTGATATTAGTGTTGTGCTGTGGTTGTCTCATAGTATTTTTGATTTGATCTATAAATACATAGACAACTTAATAGTTATAACACAATATTGATATCGCATCTGAGTCATATTGATGAAGAACTTGGGTTCTACAAAATATGAATGATGTTGGTTAAGGAAAATAATTGGGTTTGTTAGACAGACTCAATTTGTAATAGCAGGCTTACTTGTTGTTGCCTACCTCTTGAGTGTTAGGTGAGCTCTTGAGGGCCATGAGTATGTGATACACATTGAGATGTGAATATGATACCGTGGATTGGCACTAGAGCAAGTGAGAGAAATTGTTAGGGTTGGTGCTCAGAGTGCCAATCGGATCGTATTTATGTCCGATTCATAAATAAAAACAATTCATTTTTCCATAATATTACTTATTTAATGGTAGCACCTCTTGTCTTTTATACACATATTTGATCTAATTGCGATTAGATATCTAATTATGATTAAATTGAAACTAAATCGGATTTAGTGATACGTGTATATTAGACAAAGACCCTAGGATTTACAATGTAGTGCGCAGTTACAACGTATTTGTAATTGACATTAGGAAGCGTCACTATAAGTTGTATGTCCTTAAATAAAGTTCCTGATCAAGATTTACTAACACGGGTCGGTTAGCAAAATCCGCTGAGACCAGTACATGTCGTATATCGTGACTTGGTCTGATGGTTTATCCCAATAAACCATGAGTCTCAGGAGACTCATATAGACATGTAGGTGTTTATTTGATAAACACTGAACGACTCACTGAATATTTCCTAATAGATGGTACACCAACGATAATATGAATCTTCTCGAGTTGAGCGAGCATAGTGGTCATTCGACTTGAGATACCACTGTAGATATATGAGTTATCCTCCACACTTTGATGGTAGTCACATCACCGATATATTTAGATCAGACCTCCGCCTATTCGTTGGGTGTGGACTGATGCTCATGATATCATGTGCGTATCAAGATAGAATCCGTCAGTCCTGTGTATAAGGTATATGCATCCTACATGTGTTTGCAATCTAGTAAATCCATGACCGTGGTATAACTTTGGAAATCAGTTCCGAGTGTTATTTAGAGATCTTAAATTTGAAAGTTGACTATATTATACCGAAAGGATTAGATACACTTTAATTAATTGTCAAATGAGACTTTGACACATGCCATTAATATATGTATTTATTATTTAATGTAAATAAAAATACATATATAACAATAATTATTTTAATTAATTATTTAGATATTTAAATGTTAAATATTTGAATAATTAAATAATACCATTTTCATAATTGTTATGATAAATGTCTAATTATTATTGGTACATGTGGCATCTTTTAATTAAACTTTAGGTGTGCAAATATGATTTGCTAACATAAAGTTTAATGTAATTTTATTGGATTAAATTTTTAAAAATGACCAATATGCCCCATTGAGTCGGTCATGATGCTTTTAAAGAGGGAAAATTTTCTTTTCTTATTGCTTGGAACACCATGGCCGAAAACTCCAAGAATAAAAGCTCTCAAATGGTTTCTTGATGATTCAAGATGGAGAATGAAGAAAATCAAGAAAAAAGCTAAGGAATTAAAGGATTAAAGGTAATTCTACAAATCCATAAGCTTAGAAATTATGTTTCTTGTTTCTTGAAGATCTAGTGAGATCTATGGTTTCTTCTTTTCCATAAATTTGGGGCTTTTTTATTTGGAGGATGGAATTGGAAGTGTTATGCATGTGTGAAGTGGAATTGAGTGATATTATTGTAATATTGATTCAATTTTGACATTTGATGATATGTTACCATTCTAGAGTGTTATGACTACTCTTGTAATGCCTAGAATTGTTCTTGGGTGTTTCATTGGTGGTGACTTGAATTGGTGTTTTGATTAATATGATTAATGTTGAAAAAATTGGATTAAAGCATGAAAAATTGATTATTTTTGTTGGAAAGTCAGATTTGGAAAAAATGGGTTGATTGTGATGAAAATGATGTCTTTTTGAATGTATTGGATGTGTTTTGGGTGTTGGAACAATTTCCGGAAATTGTTTCGAAGTTGAAATAAGCGAAAACGGTGAAAAACGGTGTTACCGGGTAACTTTTGAGCCAACCGGGTGACGGCTGACCAAACAGTGAATTTTTCACTGTTCGGGCAGCCCATGAACTGTCCTAATACTATTGGGGCTGACCTAGGCAGCCTTCATGTGTATTGGGTGGTCGGTTCGGTCAAAAATATGTTTTATGCCATTTTACAGAAAAACGTTTTCGTAAAATTTCGTGACGTTTTTTAGTTATTTATGTTGTTATTTGATAACGAATAAATATGTTTAAGTGAAATAAGAATGAATTATTCATATTTGATATTGAATAATTTATTCGGTAATTTAAAAATTTTTTAAATTACGATTTCGCCCGAACTACGCTTCCGCCGCGCCCGCGCCCAAAACCCCAACAGTTTAGCTGCATGCACCACCATCTTTTGTAAAGTTATCGGCATCAACTTACAAACTCGTTGATATCGAGAATTAGATGACAAATATTGATGGTGGTTTTTTACCTCTAGGAAGGTTCAAGTACCGAGGAGGGGTAGAATGTGGACTGCCCTTTGCTAAAAGTGGATGGAAAAGGCCCCAGGGCCCAGAAAAAGATGGGGTTTGACAGAGAGACTCGACCTAGCGGTACATAGGAGTTTTCCCGAGAACATGAGCATCATGAAGGATATAGCAAGTTAGGATACTGACCCGACCATATGAAGGGTGTTGATTTGGGGTTTTCTGAGAGTTTATGGAGCCCAACTCGATGAGGTCATTATGTGTCAACCTGATCTGATTAAGAGAGTTGGGCAGAGCTTCTATGAGCATCATCTGTTTCGGTGTGCTGACCTGAGAAACAAAGATGGGATCACATATCGATCAGTACTGAGGCCGTGTGACGTATGCCTTAAATAGGAATACATGCTTCTAAAATACTAATAATGATTGTGGGAATAGATGTTGAAGGTGGTTTTTTACCGTGAGGAAGGTTCAAGTACTATGGAGGTGTAGGAAGTACCGATGAAAGGTAGGATGAATAGTGTCCTTAGCCAAAAGTGGATGTCAAAGGCCCAAGAGCCAAAATGAGATGAGGTTTGACAGAGAGACTCGACCTAGGATGAAGCAAGTTGGGATACTGACCGACCGCATGAAGGGTGTTGATTTTTGATTTTCTGAGAGTTTATGGAGCTCGACCCGATGAGGTCATTATGTGTCAACCTGACCTGATTGAGAAAGTTAGGTAAAGCTTCGATGAGCATCATCTGCCTCGGTGTGCCGACCCGAGGAACGAAGATGAGATCACAGCCGATCATTAATGAGGCTGTGTGACGTATGCCCTAAATAAGAAGACGCGCTTTTAGAAGACTAATGATGACTATGATAAAGTAATGGTTCTCATTGGAAGTAGCTCATGCCAACCGCCATAGTCCATTGCAGTGGAAGAATAGTGGCAAAGCAGAACCATCATAGGCCGGTGCAGTTGTAGAGGAATATGCTTATCAAATTGGCCAGTTTAAGGGTGGTGAAGGAGAATTATGGTTGCAATGATGAGTAAGTGACATGAGATGACATTAGAGACGATGTAATAATACATTTGGAAGCCTATATAAAGGGGTTGAAGTCTCAGATTCAAGGGTTAACAAATTTTGCATCTCACAACTTGTAATAAGAGAAGAAGTTTAAGAACTAGAGAGAGAGAGAACTGGTAAAGTACCCGACCACTTGAGAGAATTGTAACGCGCTTGTGTAAGACCCGATGTGTTTTATCACTTTATGAGTTCATTTCCTCATTTGTAGCTTTGGTCGGTCTTGACCCCGAACAATAATATAATATCCTCATTTCTCTCGTGGACATAGGTATGAGTCACTCTCTGCCAAACCACGTAAATTCTGTGTTTATCATGTATGCTTGCTAAGTTTACTTTTGTTCCATACTAACCAAACAAATTCACTGTTGAGTGAGGTTTGTTTGAGAGGTTAATTTCTTATATTACCCTTGGAACGAAAAACAGTTGTAAACAAAAATTAAAATTAAATTTTTTTTTTCTTCTCTCTCGAACGCTTAGAAGATAAATTTCTTCTAATCACATCTCTCCCACATTCTTGAATTATTTCAAAGAAAAAAATAGTTTTTATTTTAGGGTTGAATAGAGAACAAGAATCACAATCAAATCCTTCTTTTTTTCTTTAGTGATTGTTCTAATCTAGTCTCAAAACTTTCAAATGCTTTAAAACGTAGATGACCTAGCAAAGTACTGTATGCAGAAGACAAACTGAAAATTTGGAGACACGATGTGAATAATAGAGAAAACCATAGAATTAGTGAAACCTACAATAAAATTAAAAGTTTAATAATAACTATCTCAAACAATTTATTTAATAAATAAAAGGTGAGAAGTAACTTTCTTTATAAGCTATCCATGTAGGTATTTTTTAGCTTTAAGTTTAGCCACGTAAGCGTATTAGTTATTAATATTTAAAATGAGTTATTAATATCTAACACTTCACCTCTAATATTTTATTTTTCCAACTCCTCCCAACTTTTCATTTTCCAATATTATTAATGATTGAAAATACATTAATTAAAGACATATTCGTTTTAAATTAATTATTAATATTTAACATTTCACATTCTCCAATCTCAAACATTTAATTTTCCCAACATAAGCATCCATAGTTATGAGCCTACCTAAGTAAATATATGAGTTATTAATATTTAAAATGAGTTATTAATGTTTAACTCTTCACATTCTTCGATCTCCCGCCTTTCATTTTCCAAACTTTTTATTTCCTTAAATTATTAATGATCGAAAATTGTTAATTAAATATCTATTTGTTTCAAATGAGCTACTAATGTTTAACTTTTCAATATTACTGAGTTATCAACTAGTAAATATATAAATCCTTAAAATAAGATAGAAACTTTTGCAAAATATTTGAAAAATCTCCACCACTTGAGGAAACATCATGTGACATATGTGTGTGAGAGAGAGAGGATGTCTATCTTATGAGAGCAAGAGAGGGTGAGCGCAAATAAGATAGAAGAAAAATAAAATTTTTATTTTTATTTTTTAATAAGAGTAATCATGGAAATAAATACAATTAATTGATAAATGGGGATTGATAAGATAAATTGTAGACTTGTCAATTTAAGATCCCCATGCCGAAAATTGAGCAAGAAGCGTGTGCTTTCTAAACAAAACAAAAAGACTACTATATAGAAACAAATATGAGATAAAATCATAATTAAAGTAGTCGTTTTTTTAAACATAAACTAAAATGTTGTCGTTTTAATTATATTTTTATCCCCATTCATTTTCCTAATATTTCAAAAAAAACAAAAAAACAAAAAAACAAAAAAAAAAAAACATTACCAGTCAAAACACATGGGCTTCATACCGTCAGATTCAATGCGACAATCAATTTTTTTATTTATTTTTATTTTTATTTTTTGCATTTCGAGTTATGTTCAAAGTTGATGTATCTATGTCTAATATTTCAAGCTTTCTCATGTATTCTAACAGCCTTGAGCTATTCTCATTGATTTGAGGAAAAAAAATTAATTCATTCACAATGGTTATTAAATTAATTATAATGGGGTGTTTCAATGAATTCATACAGATTTAATACACAGCGAATTGAAAGCTATTGATCTTCTATATCATTGATTGTAATGGGTGTTACAATGAATTAATATAGATTTAATACATAAATATTGAAGGATGTTAATCTTCTAATAGAGGAAGCTGAAGAAGCATAACCTAAATTAAAATTTGTGGCTATTTATATTGTTTAATTGAGTTAGAGATTGTGCAATTACGCTTAGTCCTCAAATATATTGCTGTCAGGTTCAATCATAGTTTTATTTTTCAATTTTATAAATTGGATTTTGCTTATTGTTTATTTTTATTAGTGTCTGATTTGTTTTGTTTGTGTGTTTTGAATTGGTTAGGTTGTGGACGAGGGATAGCAAGAATAATAGAATCTTTCCAAGACACATCCAACTGGCTGTGAGGAATGACGAGAATTTGAGCAAGGTACTTGATTCTATGACAATTGCCAATGGTAGTACTGCCTAACATTTAATGGAGTTTGTTACTGAGGAAAGCTACAGCCAATTTTTTTATAAATTATGATCTTGAATTTAGGGTTTTTATTGAAAAAGCATATGTAGTGTGTTTGATTTGAGACATTGGACTGTGAAACTAAAAAAATATAATTGCTAGCAATAGTATTTTGAAGCCAAAGTTTGGTATCAATTTTTAAATTTTAAGAGGTGTTTGATTATTGTAAAATTTTTGATTAACTGTTTTTATTTCGATAAATGTATCATTTCGTTCATCATCTATTTATAGAAATTATTTTTTTATTCTCTAAAAGTATTAGTTTTATGTATCAAAATTACATATCAAACATGTGCATCGCGCAAGCTCCCGACTTGTATAATATATATGCTTGTACTAAACCACTGATGATAAATTGTGAGGGTAAAATTTTCATTTTTCACCCGAGTTTTGGTGAAAACTCATGAAAATCTGAAAACTTTTAAAATATATCAATTTTCTATTAAGTTTTCTAAAGTAAATTAATTTTCATAAATAAGGGTGAAAGAACGACAATTTTCCTAAAATTTCATGTATAGATTGATATACATCATACATAACTAGTATTAAAAATCATTTAAAAGTTTTTGGGTTTGACTAAATCTTAGCCAACTTCGGGTGGAAGAATGATAATTTCTTTGTGAGAGTAATTTCTGTTGAGTATCTCCAACAATGCTCCTTACACTTTAAAAAAAAAAAGAAGATGACAATACATTTAATTTAGGGAGTCATGTGTAAGGATTTACTCCAACAATCTCTTTACATGTCTCCTAAATTGTATAAAATATTTCATTATTTAGATAATGCAATGTTAATTGATTGATTTTTATAGTAGCTTTGGTGTATGTGTAGGATATCATTTTTTCCTACAAAATTTAAGGAGTTTGCTCTTAGACGCAAATAATTATTTTCCAGCACCTTATAGATGCTCTAAGAGCATTGCAATTGCAAATAATTATTTGTTTATTTATTTATCCAATCTCACGTAACAAATATTTGTTTGTTTATTTATTTATCATATTCAGTCGTTTTCATCTCATTAAGCAATATCTTAATGAAGAATAAAAAGAAAATTAGTTAGTTAGTTTATTTATTTATTTATCCTATTCAGTCGTTTCTTCTCGTTAAGCAATATCTTAGTTAATCAAGAATAAAAAGAAAATTAGTGGATTAAACATGCAAACTCTTTTTAAAAAATCACCACGTATAATGAAAACGCTGTTGGTGGTATAGTGTCATTGAACATAAAATAAACATGCATCAAACAGATTTCCAGAAATAAATCTAACCTAACATGCCAAAAATAACGTAAACCCTAAAACTTTGAGAACCAGAAAAACATTATAAATGACGTCCAAGTCAAGATGAATCTCTGTCCTTAAGAACTTATTAGTCCTGTCTCGGTGCTCTACGGGTTCTGTGGCTAATGTTCTCCTAGGATAACTTGGATTCCTCTTCTTCAAGGGCACTCCTTAAGAAGATCTTGAACTTGAAAATGGTGGGACTCTCTCTCTGACTCAAACAAAAAAATGAGACTCTAAAACTCGGATGAATTAACTGGATTTCGGATTGCCTTGAATGAACAAGAGGACTCCTTTATAAAGGCATGGAAGGGTGCCTTTGAGGGCACCCTTTGGTTTGGGGGTGCAACCCTCCTAAGGGTTATACCTCTTCCATGCAACATTTGGAGTCTTAAGGCATGTTCTTCCAAATTTTAGAGGACATGTCCCTACTCAAAGGACATGTCTCTCCTTCATCCAAACTCTATATATATTTAGAGAATTACAACAATCCCCCACAATTCTCTAAATATTAATGCAGACACTTGAGAGGGTTTCCGTGAACTAAAGCTGCATCGAAATAGGTAGCTTTCACTTTGAACCTTTCCTAGTGAATGACAATCAGATTTACTTGGCAAACCAGTGACCCTTAGTCTTGAACTGTTCTGCCGTTGGTGTAAACCAAGACAATTGCCAACACACAGCTTTACTTCGACCATTTTCCGTTCTACGGTTGTGTTCATTTAGGCCCTGAACAGCGGTCCTGGATTCATCAAGCACTTAGGGAAATCAGCCTGTAAAATCCCATGGAAGAGGCCTAACTTCTTACTTGAAATATGTGATCTACTATGAAGATGTAATCTGACTTTACCCCCATTATGACTCATCTCCTAATATAGTGATCATTAAAAGCCTTAGCTTATCCTAACCTTGACAGACAGCACTCTGCGTCATTATCGGAATGAGAAAGAGTACAAAACTCTTCAGTGCTTGTTTTGAATTGCACAAAGTTCCAGTTGTCCCTTTTGAACCTAGATCTTGAGATCTCCAGTTAGTTAGGTTGGGTTTCCACAGTGACAATTCTTAATTTATAGGCTTCAAGCACATTCCCCTCGATGACTTCTCAACTTTCTCTCTAGGTAAACCTTTAGTAAGCGGATCCACTAGGTTTTCCTTTGACTTAACATAATCGATCGATATTATGCCACTTGAGAACAGTTGACGTATGGTATTATGTCTCCGACGTATATGTCAAGACTTACCATGATACATTGTATTCTGGGCTCTCCAATAGCCGATTGGCTATCACAATGTATGCTTATCGCTGGCACCGGTTTGGGCCAACTAGGAATATCCTCCAGGAAATTTCGAAGCCATTCCACGTCTTCCGCTGTTTTGTCTAATGCTATGAACTCTGATTCCATAGTAGACCGTGCAATACAAGTTTGCCTCGAAGATTTCCATGACACGGCTGCATTACCAAGTGTGAAAATAAATCCACTCGTAGATTTGGAATCCACTGTATCAGATATCCAGCTAGCATCGCTGTATCCCTCTAGAACAGCATGATATCTCTCATAATGTAGCCCATATTTTGAAGTTTCTATCAGATACCTCAAAACTCTTACTATGGCTTTCCAGTGGTTATGTCCTGGATTACTTGTATATCTGCTAAGTCTGTTCACAGCTTGAGCGATATCAGGTCGTGTGCAATTCGTGAGATACATCAGACTTCTGATGATCCTCGAATACTCTAATCGCGATACACTTGAGCCAATATTCTTTGTTAGATGAAGAGTTAGGTCTACATGAGTTCTAGCCACATTTAGATCTCTTTTGTTATATTTCTCAAGTATCTTCTCAACATAATGAGTCTGAGATAATATATATCCTTATGATGTTCTAGAAATTTTAATTCCTAGGATCACATCAGCTACTCCTAAATCTTTCATATCAAATCTGATGGATAACACTCTCTTGGTAGACAAAATCATTTCATGATTACTACCAATTATCAGCATATCGTCTACATAGAGACACACAATGACATATTCTTTTTTAGTTGATTTGGTGTACACACACTTATCACACTCATTAGTTTTGAACCCACTTGCAATATCTCTTTGTCAAATTTATCATGCCATTGTTTAGGTGCTTGTTTTAATCCGTACAAGGATTTTACAAGTTTGCACACCTTCTGTTCTTGACCAGGAACATTGAAACTTTCTGGTTGTTCCATGTAAATCTCTTCATGCAATTCACCATTCAAGAATGCCGTCTTTATATCCATTTGATGTATTTCAAGACCAAATCTAGCTACTATGGCTATGAGCATTCTTATTGATGTGATACGAGTCACTGGTGAATAGGTGTCAAGTAATCAAGGCCTTCTTTTTGTCTATAACCTTTTATGACAAGCCTTGCCTTGTACTTATCTATTGATCCATCCGATTTCATATTCTGTTTGAATATCCATTTGTAGCCCAGTGGCTTACAACCTGGAGGAAGATTAACCAACTCCCAAGTATGGTTCTGTAGGATGGAATCAATCTCACTATTGATAGCCTCTTTCCACAAAGGTGCCTCTGGCGAAGACATTGCTTCCTTATAGCTTTGAGGCTCATTTTCTAACAAATATGTCAGAAAATCATGACCAAAATACTTAAGACGTTATAGCTCGTTTGCTATATCTAGGTTCGATTGTCTCAACGTTTGCACGTTGATCTGACTCTTGGTCATCCTGATCATTATCTTTGACAGTATCAATAGTTATTTTGAGAGACTTTATTCTTTGTCTTTCCTTACAAGGAAATGTCTCTTCAAAAATATCGCATTCATTGACTCAATTATCATATTCGGATTGATGTCAGGAATCTCAGACTTGTGTACCAAGAATCGATACGCAATACTGTTGCGAGCATATCCAATGAATATGCAATCAATAGTTTTGGGTCACATTCTAAAATTCTTAGGTTTAGGAACCATTACTTGGCAAGACACCCCCCACACTTTTAGGTATTTGTAGGAAGGTACGTGACCTTTCCTCAACTCATATGGTGTCTTGTCCAATCTTCTGTGAGGAAGCTTGTTCAGAACGTAGTTCACGGAAAGCAAGGCTTCCCCCCATAAGTTCTGGGGTAATCCAGAGCTTGTCAACATGACGTTCATCATTTTCTTCAACGTCCAATTTTTGCGCTCAGTAATCCTATTTTGTTGAGGCGAATAAGGAGCACTGGTTTCTTGAATAATTCCATGATTAGAACAATATTCACCAAATGGTGACACATATTCACCACCTCTATCGCTCCTGATTCTTTTGATTTTCTTGCTAAGTTGATTTTCAACTTCGTTCTTATAGTGTACAAAGCTCTTAATAGCTTCATCTTTGCTCCTCAGTAAATACACATAACAGAATCTTGTGCTATCATCGATAAAAGTGACAAAGTACTTTTTACCGCCTCTTGTTTGCACAATATTCATATCACACACATCAGTGTGTACA
The DNA here is from genome assembly GCA_019454045.1 of Zanthoxylum bungeanum. Lineage (NCBI taxonomy): Eukaryota > Viridiplantae > Streptophyta > Magnoliopsida > Sapindales > Rutaceae > Zanthoxylum > Zanthoxylum bungeanum. The sequence goes on along the minus strand of SKCR01017542.1, from coordinate 5,714 downwards.
AGTTCTATGGAATGAAATGATGCTCTATGCATTTTTGCTTCAACACATGCCTCACACTTATGTTGGCTATCAATTACAAATTTAGGTATAAGGTCCATGTTAATTAATTTACGCATTGTATGATAATTAACATGTCCTAACCTCCCATGCCATACATTTTGTGACTCAATAATATAAGCGGAAGTTGTAGCATTATTAATAGCACTGTGTCGATCGACAGTCATTACATTGAATTTGAAAAGGCCCTCGGTGAGGTATTCTTTTCCTACATACACATCGTTTTTGGTCAATACAAATTTATCAGAAACAAATACAAGCTTAAAACCAGCCTTGCTAAGGAGATAACCCGAGACCAAGTTCTTCCTAATATCAGAAACATGCAAAATATTCTTCAATGTAAGTTGTACAACCATTCTTGTCCAACCACTCTTGAGGTAGACGAGTTTCCCATTGTCAGATGATCACCGCCATCGACCTTCTGATACGAGGAAAACATCTTGCTATCTGCACAGATATGACGAGTAGCCCCAGTGTCTACCCACCATTCTCTCGGATTCCCAACCAAGTTGGCTTCAGTTATCACTGCTGATAGGTTCATCTCTGAGATCTCTTCAGTCAGCTGCTCATCTTCAGTGACATGGGCCTCATTTTTCTTTTTCTTGCCCTTGTCCTGAGACTTCTTATTTCTGCAGTCATTTGCCATATGACCGCTCTTTCCACAGTTGTAGCACTTCCCATTGAACTTCTTGTTAGCTTGGGAAGAATCAGCTCCACTGTTCTTTCTCTTCTTGCTACCCTTTACACCCTCGACGATGTTGGCCTTAGACTCCATGGTCTTGTAGCTGGCCTTCTCGGACTTCCTGTTGTCCTCTTCGATCCTCAGTCGAACTCCAAGGTCTTCAAGGCTCATCTGCTTCTTCTTGTGTTTCAGATAGCTCCTGAAGTCCTTCCATGATGGAGGCAACTTTTTGATGATGATGGCAAGTTGAAACGTCTCACAGAGTTTCATACCTTCATCCAATATTTCATGAATGATCAATTGTAGTTCACCCAATTGAGACATTACTGATCTTGAATCTACCATCTTGTAGTCCATGAACCTACCCACGACAAATTTCTTTTGTCCGGCATCCTGTGTTTTATATTTCTTCTCGAGAGATTCCCAGAGAATCTTCGCAGAAGTCATGCCTTGGTACACATTGTACCTGGTATTGTCAAGTCCACCCAAAAGGTAGTTCTTACACAAGAAGTCGCCAGACAACCATGTCTCTTCTCGCAGTTGCTTGGCTGTTGCCGATTCACCCTCTACAGGATCCAGAGGATATTTGAGGTACTTAGCCAACTGGAGAGTTGTCAAATAGAACAACATTTTGCTTTACCACTGTTTAAAGTTTGCCCCACCAAACTTTCCGAATTTTCTCCATGAGAGGCCAGTACTGTGATGTTCCCGCTAGCCATGTGTAACTGGAAAAACCAACAGAGATCAATAAGTCTACAAATAAAAAATTGCATAACGATCAACAAATGATATTGTTCAAGTGATATACCAAGTATCCACTCGTTGTTCTATTGGACAGTAGTACCAATAAACACAAGTCCTTGAATTTTCGACTAAGGTTTCTTATGAAAGTAAATAAAGAAATATTCCTAGAGGACGAGGGGGGTCCGGAGTAACCACTTAAATCCTTGACCACTTAGGCTCTTATCGCCTTTTTGACAGAATATCCTTTAAACAATTCTTCAATAGAATCTCTTAGCAATTCAAAACTTTGTATTACATTTTTAATTTTACCAAACAATATTCGATATGTGTAGATATATGTGTTTGTGTCAATCAAGTTTGGATGGAATTACATGTGTATGATTACACTTTAAATTCTCAACCAAGTATGCAACACACAATTAAATTTTTAACTTTATCACTATGTGTATGTTTGTGATAATTGAACACCCTAATAATAACTTAAATACATACTACCAACATTACTATGATTCAATATATGATTTACTAAGTTAATATTGTGACTAATTAAATTAATCTAAGTCTTTTTCAATTTAGAAAAAATTTCATGACTTAGTTCGTTACTGTCACGTTCGTATCTACGTTCGAACTAGACTATCTAGTATGTGTACGTTCGTGTTGCGTTCGAGAACGCATTCGAACGAAGTGTTCCAGAGAGTTCACATTCGTGGAGCGTTCGAGAACGTATTTGAACAGAATATTCCAGAGGTTTACATTCATGTGGCGTCCGAAAACACGTTGGAATGAAATATTCCAGAGGGTTTACGTTCCCGTTGCGTTCAGAACGCGTTCGAATATTTTAAGTCAGAGGGCTTACGTTCGATTTGAGTTTGAAGACGCGTTCGAACGTTCTTAGGCAGAAGGCTTGTGTTCGAGTTGCGTTTGAATATGCGTTCGAACGTTCTTACGAAAATTAAGATTTTAGCCTTTGCGTTTGTCGGGCGTTCGAACGCCCTATGTATTTTCCATGCACAGACTTTATTTTTCCAGAAAATTTTCTTATCTAAGCATGAGAATTTCTATCTAACAACACTAAAATTGATAAGTTCTTAAGATTGTTGGTGGTATAGTGTCATTAAACATAAAACAAACATGCATCAAACAGATTTCCAGAAACAAATCTAACATAACATGCCAAAAATAACATAAACCCTAAAACTTTGAGAACCAGGAAAACTTATAAATGACGTCCAAGTCGAGATGAATCTCTGTCCTTAAGAACTTATTAGCCCCGTCTCGGTGCTCTACGGGTTCTGTGGCTAATGTTCTCCCAGGATAACTTGGATTCCTCTTCTTCAACGGGCACTCCTTAAGAAGATCTTGAACTTGAAAATGGTGGGATCTCTCTCTCTGACTCAAACAAAAAAATGAGACTATAAAACTCGGATGAATTCACTAGATTTTGGATTGCCTTGAATGAACAAGGGGACTCCTTTATAAAGGCATGGAATGGTACCTTTGAGGGCACCCTTTGGTTTGGGGTGCAACCGTCATAAGGGTTATACCCCTTCCATGCACCATTTGGAGTCTTAAGGCATGTTCTTCCAAATTTTAGAGGACATGTCCCTACTCAAAGGACATGTCCCTCCTCTATCCAAACTCTATATATATTTAGAGAATTACAACAAATGTTTTTTAAAAAATCATCACCACGCATATTGAAAACACTTTAGGGGGGTGTATTTAATTGAAATTTTAAAAAACCTTTTTGGATTAAATAAGTCTTGTGGTATTCAATTAAGATTTTTAAATAATCTAAAAAGTCTTGTGGTATTCCATTAAGACTATTAGGATTTTTTAAAGAATGTATCCAAATCTAGTGATATTCAGTCAGGACTTTAAACAAGTAATAGAAAGTCTTATGATATTGAAAAACATAATTATTTGAAGGATTTTTTTTAAATGTGTGATTGCGTGGGACTTTTTAATGAGAGTTATAAATATCAAACTCTATAAAAAAATCCTAACCTAACCCATGAGACTTTTTACATAAGAGTTTTTTTACTGTTAGAAAACATAAGATGAACATACATGTTATCTCTTCGTGAACAAGTTACTTGCTTATTAGTAATTTCTTCTTTTTTTTTTTCATACAAAACAATATGATTTTCTTTTAAATGCAACTGGTAATGTCCTTCCTCCAACCATTTTTCTTAATGAATTTCATTTTCGAGGAGGAATTTTCTTATCACATTTAAAGATAATTTCCTAGATTTCCTTTGAGGCCAGCAGAACTTCTTCAATCGGATAGATGGTAATGTACAAAGGGAATTTAGCACAACATGAATTTTTTTCCTCGTTTTCTCGCTACTTTTTTACTTGTATTTTTTTTTAAAAAAAAAAAAATCTAAATTTAAGGAAAAAAATATTTATCAATTATTAAGATCATTGATGCCGATGTATTATCTTTTATTCCTAGGTCAGAGACATGACATATGTCACAGAAACTCAGAAAATAATCTGAGATAATTAAGCATTTTCGTCAATAAAGTTATCTACACTGTTAGTAAAATATTGATAGATTGCTTAAGTCCAGAAAATATTACCGCCAACATAGCTTGTAAAGAAAATATAGTTGTAATGGTTGAGGCATCCCCACCTAACCATGATAGAAATGATAGCATTGTTAATTCAGTGGAGGGTGACCTGGACGAGAATGACCCAAGAAAATAATGGCTCATTGAACTAGATAGTCATTACTCATAATCCGATTAAAAGTTGGTTGGTTAGCATCATAAAAGTAAAAACAAAATATATTTATATGTGGTCCTTTCAAATCTTTTAAATTCTTATGATATAAATCTTTTAAAATCCAATAAGTAAAAAATCCTGATTAAAAAAAACTGTAACAAAATCTTATAAGTTATTACATTCTTAAATAGTCTTTTAAAATCCACTTGACTTATTTATCCATAAACAATCTTTTAAAATCTCAATTGAATAATCTTTTAGACTCTCAAGAATGGATTTGGAAATTTTTCTGGTCCTTCCCACTACATTACCAAAACTGATCAGGTCTGGGATCTGTTTTAATTTTTTTACAATATAAACCAAACTATAGTGTATCGAAATTCTGCTCACTGTCAAACCGAAATTCAGCCCGCTGTTTTACTATAATTACCGAAACTGCACTGCAAAATTTTGCATTGTAAAATAGAAAATAACACTCATTGAAATAGGGGCTGCGGTGTGATGAAGTGAGACAAAACACTGAAATAGGGGCTGCGGTGTAATTAAGTGAGACAAAACGAACCATTCGATCTATCATGTTATGTCTCGTCCCTAAAAAATTGGAGTGTGGGTTCTCTCAAATTCATAAAATTTCTCTAAACACTTTAGAGGAAAAAGTCACACTTTTCTTTTCCTTTCAGCTCTGGCAGTTAGGGTTTGGAAAATAATGATTCTCACGTTACATCGCAAAATATTTCTTCTTTTTTATAGTTAAGTTTTAGGTTAAATCTATTTATAATTGAAATTAAAAAATTAATCCTAAATCCCCACCAAAAATTCGGCCATTAGGCCTTATTATAGGTAATTAATTTTTTTTTGATTGATATACCATGATATCAAATATCTAAATATATCTTTGAATGTGAGAGTAGACATATATACGGTTTGCGGTTCAGTCTTGACTGAACTACAATTGAACCGTAGATATACGATTCAGTTGCAGTTTTAGCTAAGGCTGAAACCATAACTATAACCTTTAATCGGACTGAACCGTATGGTTCGGTCCGGTTAAAGGTTGAACCATAATTTTTTTTATAAAATAAAATAATTTAAAGTGTTATGAAATAATAAAAAATTAAAGATTTACTAAATCATACATTGATGATTGGTGGAAAAATATAAAATGTAAAATTAATTTACTAAAAATGGAAAACACAAAAATTAAAGATTTACTAACGGTTGAAACCGTAACCAAAACAGTTACGATTTCAAATGTACCATTCGTCCAAACCGGCGGTTAGTTTTTAAGCCAACCGTAACCGAACAAGACGGGTATGATTCAGGTATGATTTACGATCAACGGTTCGGTTACGATTGGTAAATGGTTCGGTTGCGGTTCAATTACGGCTTCAAATCGTAACCATGTGTATGCATATGTGAGAGTAACCACGAGGATTTTTGGTAGACATATATAGGCGAGGTTGAAAGAGAAACCTATCACTTTTCGGTAACATCTCTAGTC
>SKCR01017541.1:0-44120 GCA_019454045.1 Zanthoxylum bungeanum | reverse complement strand
ACCGGGTGGCGACTCCATTATTCTCCGGTTTAGTCCCAGTGGCTACTCCGTACTCCCAACTAGGCCGCGAGCCTAGGACAGCATGCATCGCCCAGTTCATGTGTCCCACAGTCTGGCGACTCCACGGGGATAGAGAATCGGCCCCGAAATATTGTCTTATGATGTTGGGATTTATGTTTTAATTGACCATGTCTATAGTGGATAAAGTGGGGGTTTAATCAAAGGCATTTTGAGGCTAGGTAATGGTTTGGTGTCTTCCTTCATTCACTACCTTTCTAGAAGGAAAAGCTATGAAGGCCCTTAGATAGCCATCTACTCGTAGCCTATTGTGATGGACTAATTTGGAGGACACGTTGTTTATTCCTGACACCAAGCGATAAGAGCCTAAGAGGCTGGGTATTTAAGTGAGCCTTGCTCCACCTTCCCTCTGGGGAATCTACAATGGGAAATCCATTTGACAGTCTGTCACACACCATAGCTCATTGGCACGTACCTTAGTGTATAAAAAAGGTGCGCTCACTTGGTCGCTCGAACCTTGAGTGGGGAGACCTAGTTGTGGGCCATCCTTCGCCGGTGAGAGCCTTTGTCTATACTCTTGCTAACCCACCCATAGACCGGGTTTGTGTGGCTAAAGTAATAATTATTTCCTTGAGTATGTGCTTGTGGACCATCCTCATTTGGATGCAGTTGGACTATTGTCAGAAATGCGGACTTACTGGGCCATTTAAACTGGAGCGAGTTCGTACCTTATGACTATTAGGCCCAAAGCTTCTGAAATGTTGATGGGCCATTATGTAGAAATTATTACGTTATGTTTGCATTATCTTTCTTTTATGCTTGTGTTTGGGAACATCGTCATTTGGATCCATTTGGACCACTTGTCATGGTATGTGGGCTTGTTGGGCCATTTAAACTGGGACAAGAACGTATTTCATGACGATTGGGCCAAAGGCGTCTAAGTGTTGATGGGCCACTTTGTGCTTGTGTTCGGAACATTATCATTTGGATTTAGTTGGGCTCCTTGTCATGAGATGTGAACTCGTTGGGCCATTGAAACTGGGATGGGTTCACTCCTATGACAATTAGCCCGAAAGATTCTAAAATGATAACGGGCCGATTTGTTTGAAAGTTTTAATTGATTTAGTATGTTATATATGTTACATGCATCTCATGCACCTCATACATACATATATCATGTTAACACCCCATCTATGTCTCAAAAAGACATCATAGATACCGTTGGGTTAGAGAAGGGACAAGACTCACTAAAAGAACAAGTATGAGTAAATCCGATAATGAGGTATCCCGTATGGATCAGTTAGAGAACGGTCTCGCCAAGATCACTGAACAGTTGCAGGCTTTGACTACTGCTGTGGCTGGCATAGCCGGGTCTCGTGCTTGGGGTAGTTCTGGGGATGTGAGACAAGAGGAACCTCCGAACAGATTGGGGGATGATATCCCCATTTTTGATGATGATATGGCAGAGTATGCAGCAGGCAGAGTATCTGGGTCACAGGCAGAGTTACAGAAGCTCCGGGATCAGGTTGAGTCGGTTACCCGCAAGATGAGGGGTAAGAATGAGGATTTGCTGGATTATGACACGCTGACTTTCGAAGAGCAGTTGCCGGCACAGTTCAAGATGCCTGATATGGCTAAGTTTAACGGGAATGGGGATCCGAGGGTGCATCTCCGACAGTTTGTATCATCATGAGTTCAGTTGGCCTATCTCAGCGCCAAGTGTAGAAGATGTTTGGAATGTCGCTCGAGGGAGCTCCTGTGGTGTGGTACCACAGTTTGGAGAAGAAAGTGAAGGAAGATTGGAGAGAGTTGGCTGATGTTTTCCTGAAGTAGTATGTCACTGACCTAGAGATCGATCTGTCACTCCGCGATCTGGAAAATGTTAAGCAGAAATCGGAGCAGAGTTTTAAGGAGTACGTGGACCGATGGAGGGGTCAGTTGTTGAAAATGCAGACTAGGCCCTCGGAGAAGGACCAGATTAAAATGATCATCAAGGGCACCAAGCCCTCCATCTATGGGAAGCTAAGGAGGATGACCTCCATGATTACTGATTTTCGGAAGTTGAGGGAAACTGTCATGGATATTGAGGAAGAAGAGGCCGAGAATAGAAAATTCTATGGTTCTGAACAGGAGGCCCATTGGAGGGACATCGGGAACAAAGCCCGTTTCTGTTGAGATTGCCGCTATCCGGAACCAGAGATTCTCCAACTTGGGTAGGCCCTTGTCCAAGGTATTGGAGAAGTTGAAGAGACAAGGACTTCTGTCACCCCTAGAAGACAAACCATTACCCAATCCCCCACCACCACATTATAACCTAAGCCTTTACTGTCACTTTCACCAACAAAAGGGCCATGACACCGACAATTACGCCCGACTCCGCCATGAAATCCAAGACCTGATAGACTCCAAGAAAATACCTGACCCAGAAACAGAACAGCCTGACACACACAGAAACCCCTTACCCAATTACCGTGTCGTACCACCACCAGCCTATATGATCAATTCTGGCCTCCCAGAAGACCTTATCCTAAAATCCTTTCACCCTCAAGCCTTTTGCCTTGGAATCTAGGATAGTACTAGTGAATATGAGACAGAGCAGGGGAAAAGCTTTTGGCTTGATTTCTCTAGCAGTGATGAGGAAGAAGTAAGGGGAATGACGCGCAGCGGTCGTTTTTACAATGATATGGCAGAAAAGGGTAAGGAAGTTTTGATAGATGGTAGGGAATTGGTTGAGACTGCAGAAAATACTGAGGGGGATATAGTGTTGAGGCAATTGAGGAAGACTAGAGCACAAGTGAGTATCTGGGAACTATTATGTGCATCTCGAGAGCATAGGCAGGCCATGGTTGAGGCCTTGAGCAAGATTGTGGTACCAGAAGACGCCAACCCTGCAATGTTTGTTGGGTCAGTTCAGAAAGAAGCTTTGCAGATATCTTTTTCTGAGGATGAACTCCCGGCGGAGGGGAGAAATCATAATAGGCCTCTATTTATCAGGGCCGAAGTGAGGGGCAAGAAAACTTCATGTGTGATGGTGGATGACGGTTCATCCATCAATGTGTGCCCGTTGAAAATTCTGGCGAGATTGGGTATGAAAGCAACAGACTTGGACCCCTCCAGCATGACTATTAAGGCTTATGATGACAGTAAAAGGGGAGTTGAGGATACTTTTGTGGCTATGGTCAAGGTAGGCCCTATTGAAGATGAAGTTGAGTTTACAGTGCTGGACATCCCAGCCACTTTTGCCTTGTTGTTGGGAAGGCCTTGGTTTCACAAACTTGGGGGCGTGCCTTCCACTTGCATCAGATGATCAAGTTCCCGTATGAGGGAGAAGTTGTTACTATCCGGGCTGAGGTAGATAATGCAGTGGCTGCCTTGAGATACAACCTTTCACAAGGTTTCAGGTGTCAGCTACTTTTGAGGAATGGGTGGATCCTATAGTGGCTAGGATCATGAAAAGATGAAGTTTGAACCAGATGAAGTTTCAAAGTTGCCAGATTTCAGAGGACAGACCACTCGGAAAGGTTTTTGGGTACAAATCTGATGAAGAAAAGCCGAAGGTCAAGAAAAAGGGCCTGAATCTAATGGAATGTTTTGTGAAAGCTTCAGGATATCAGGGGAGCCTGAACCTGTGGAGGTTAATGGATTGTGGCCTGGATTTGAGATCTTCAAGATTTGTTGGGTGAGAAAACCGCTGACTAAAGAAGCTGTGGAAGCAGAGAATTGGGAAGAAGAATTGATGAAGTTGGAGAGCCTGACTCTGGGAGAGGACGAAAAGCCTGAGGAAGACCTGATTGCAGAGGAAGAAGTGTCTATAGATGATGAAGACATTTACCTTCCGGATTTGTTTGAATGTACTTCTGCATTATCCAATAATAAAGACATCTCTTTTGCTTACTTGCCTGAGTCATTTCCATTTACTCTGCACGAATCAAGCATATTTGACATCAGTTCAGCCAGAACTACTGCATTTAACTTGGGTACACTTGAGAACCCCAAGGAAATTCTGATTGCAAGTGAAGTAACCCCCGAAGAGAGGGAGAAACTAGAAGAAGTGTTGGTCAGATATGCCAAAGTGTTTGCTTGGTCCTATGAGGATATGCCTGGGGTAGACAGAAACATTGCCCAACACACAATACCAACTTATCCGAATATGAGGCCAGTAAAACAGAAACTCCGACGGATGAGACCAGAATGGGCTGAGAAAGTCAGAGAGGAAGTTAAGAAACAGATAGATGTGGGGTTCCTGGAAGTAGTAAAGTATCCTGAGTGGTTGGCTAATATAGTGCCGGTGCCAAAGAAAGACGGAAGGTCAGAATGTGTGTAGACTACAGAGATCTCAACAAGGCTTGTCCAAAAGATGATTTTCCTCTGCCGCATATAGATGTTCTGGTTGATAGTGCAGCTTTATCTGGTATGTATTCATTTGCAGATGGGTTTTCAGGTTACAATCAGGTTCTCATGGCTGAGGAAGATAACACACAAGACTGCATTTGTTACCGAGTGGGATATTTATTGTTACAAGGTAATGCCGTTTGGGCTTAAGAATGCGGAAGCTACTTATCAGCGGATGGCCACTACACTTTTCCATGACTTGATGCACAAAGAGATTGAGGTGTATGTATATGACATGATGGTAAAATCAGAGACAAGGGTTGGGCATATTGAAGCACTGGAAAGGTTCCTTCAGAGAGTTGACAGATACAACATGCGGCTAAACCCAAGAAATGTGTGTTTGGGGTGACATCAGGGAAATTGCTTGGTCATACAGTGGGAATGGGCGGAATAGAGGTAGACTCCGAAAAGATCAAGGCAGTCACAGAAATGTCTGCACCGAAGACAAAAAAGAAGTCAGAGCATTCTTGGGAAAAATTCAGTACATCAGTCGGTTCATTGCCAAGTTAACATCAGTATGTGAACCTATCTTCAAACTGTTGAGAAAAGATCAGCCAGTGAGATGGAATGAACAGTGTCAGACAGCCTTCGACAAAATCAGAGAGTACTTGGTAAAGCCTCCTATATTGAAACCTCCGAGACCGGGCAGACCGTTGGTATTGTATTTGGCTATAGAATCAGAAGCACTGGGGGCTATGATGGTACAGGCAGATGAGACAGGGGTAGAACATGCAGTTTACTATCTGAGTAAGAAGATGCTCCCATATGAGGCTCGATATCAAGAAGTTGAGAAGATCTGTCTTGCAGTGGTATGGGCTTCCAGAAAATTACGGCATTATTTCCAGTCATACAAGATCCAGGTAGTGGAAAAGGAAAATCCTCTGAAATATCTTCATTTGGTGCCTTCACTAGTGGGAAAATTGGGCAGATGGTTGGTATTGCTGACAGAGTTTGACATTGAGTATCTCACCTCCAAAGTGATCAAAGGGCGAGCAGTAAGAGTTTCTGGCATTGCAACCTGTTGAGGGGGACCAGTATAAGTTTGAATTTCCAGATGAAGAGATCCAAGCAATAACAGTTCAGAGATGGAAGATGTATTTTGATGGAGCAGTGAATTACAAGGGAGCCGAAATTGGGATCGTGATAGTGACCCCCGAAGGAGAAACTTTGCATTTGGCCAAGAGGTTGACATTCAGAGTGACTAATAACATGGCCGAGTATGAAGCATGTGCTTTTGGTTTGACAGCATTGATAGCCTTAAAGGCCGGGAGTGTGGAAGTCTACGGAGATTCTATGTTGGTAGTCCAGCAGATACGAGGAGAATGGGAATTGAAAGAGAACGGTTGAAACCTTACCTTTTCTACCTCAGGAAGTTGGCACAGGTTATCCCCGAGTGTAAGTTTCAGTACCTACCGAGAGAAGAGAATCAGATGGCAGATGCATTGGCTACACTTGTAGCAACTTGGGAAAATCCAGAAAAGTTAGTGATGAGACCATTGATACTGACACAGCGAGCAGACTGTTTATGAGATAGAAAGAATTCTGGAAGTTGAGGTCGACGATGGTAAACCTTGGTATTATGACATTCAGAGGTATCTGGAACATGGTGAACTCCCGGAATGGGCAGGCAGAAAAGACAGAATAGCTATCCAGAAGTTGGCTTCCCAGTATGTGACTTTTAAAGGGGAACTGTACAAGAGGCAAGCAAACGGTATTCAGTTGAAGTGTTTGAGAAATGAAGAAGCCCGACATGTAATGGAAGAAATACACGCCGGGGTATGTGGTCCGCACATGAACAGGTTGAATCTGTCCCGAAAGATAGTGAGACAAAGTTTTTATTGGTCAACCATGGAAACAGACTGCGCGAAGATGGTGAAGCACTGTCATGACTGCCAAGCACATGGTAATTTGAATCACTTACCACATACAGAGTTGCACGGGTTGTCAGAATCGTGGCTTTTCTCAGCATGGGGATTGATATGATTGGAGAAATTCGACCGAATGCATCGAATGGGCATCGCTTCATAGTAGTGGCAGTAGATTACTTCTCGAAGTGGGTGGAAGCCGAATCATTCCGTAATGTTACAGCAAAACAGATGGCAAAGTTTATAGCTCGAAACCTCATTTGTCGGTATGGTATGCCGCATCATATAGTGACAGACAACGGAGTTCAGTTTTAAGGAGAGACGAAGGCAATGTTACAGAGGTATGGGATAGGCCACCACAAGTCATCACTGTACAGGCCGCATGCAAATGGAGCAGTTGAGGCAGCCAACAAGACTATAAAGACGATTTTAGCCAAGATGACAGAGAATTGCAGAGATTGGGCCGAGAGATTACCGTATGCTTTGTGGGGGTACAGAACATCAGTAAGAACAGCAACAAGGGCCACACCTTACTCTTTGGTCTATGGAATGGAAGCAGTATTGCCAGTAGAAGTGGAAATACAGTCCATGAGGGTATTAGCAGAGGCAGAATTACCGGAACATGATTGGGCCACACAGAGGTTTGATCAGTTAGCATTATTGGATGAGAAGAGAACGAAGTCTTTGTACCACATGCAGTTGTATCATAAGAGACTAGCCCGAGCATTCAACAAGAAAGTACACCCCACCAAGATCAGAAAAGGTGATTTGGTACTTAAGCAGTCGAGGCCGTCGACGATAGACCTGAGAGGAAAATTCAGACCTAACTGGGAAGGACCTTACATAGTGCAGAAGGTAATGGGAAATGGGGCAGTGAAGTTATCAGACTTGGAAGGAAATGAGTTCACCGAGCCGATCAACGTGGACAGATTGAAGCAGTACTTTGCCTGAGGGAGAAATGACCGAGCAGTCACCAAGGGAATTGGCAGAAGACCTAACCCAACGGAGTAGGAAAATCATTCATGCATACACGTAACATTGCATTATTTCCGTGTTTGTTTTTGTTTTGTGTTCGCAGGTTCGAAGAAAATAGAAAGCGGCAGGAATGAGCCAAACAGCGTCAATGCAGTTCCAGTTTTGAATAAGTCCTAAGGGGCGAAGCCCACATCAGTATCAATCCGGGGGTGAGCCCCCACATCAGCAACAGTTTAGGGCGAGGCCCACATTGGTATCAGCTTATGGGCGAGGACCACTTTTGTCAGCGGTGTTGGGTCGATGTGCCCCCGTTGTCGGTTGTAGTTCCGGGATGCGTCCCAGGGTCGAGGTGCCCACTACATCATCAGTTTGAGGGTGAGGTCCCTATTGTCAGCGGTGTTGGGTCGAGGTGCCCAGGGTCGAGGTGCCCTCGTTTCGGTTGTAGTTCCGGGATGCGTCCCCAAGGTCGAGGTGCCCACTACATCATCAGTTTAAGGGCGAGGTCCCTATTGTCAGCGGTATTGGGTCGAGGTGCCCAGGGTCGAGGTGCCCAGGTCGAGGTGCCCCCGTGGTTTTGCAGTTAGTGGGATGCGTCCCGGATCGAGGTCCACTGCAGCACAAACTCACTCGAGGCAACAGACGAGCCAGGTAAGTGAAAACGCATTGCATAACTTGATAGGATTGTTCAAAGTCACACACTGCACAAGTCCCATCAAAGTGGGGCGACTGTAGGCATTGCATTTTTGCATGTGAACCCGATGATGAGTCTCAGTTGAGGCACTACCTTTTAAGTCACGAAAGTCGCGAGAAACGGATATCGGAAGGGGAAATTCAGAATGAGTATGCTATCAGAGTCGTTTCACACTTTCACTATTTTCGTTCGTGCTACGTTCGTAGATGCGTTCGAACGTCAGGTAGATTGCGGCGTACATGTCGCGTTCGAATTGGCGTTCAAACAGTGTCAGTATTTCTGGTTTTGCTGTTAGCCTCATGACCCGAGCCCATTTAACCCAATACACCCTAGCCTAGAGCCAAGCCCACGTAAAACACATCCAAATTAATAGATACATATTTAACACATGATGAAATTAAAACAAATCTAGAAAATCATTTACAAATAAATAAAAAATAAAATCTAAATAATCACCTACCAAAATAATAAAAAATACTTACACAAATTAAAGAAATTGCATGCCTATTAAAGGTAAATCAAATATAGCATATTCCAAACTTAACAAGATCATGCCTAATTAAAATCATCATAACCAATTAAATATTTTGTATTCCTAATCTAGCCAAGATTTGTCCCCCCTCAATCTTTGACTTTCCTTGCTCAACACCAAATCAAATCCCTTCCTTGTGAGACAAGGTGAAGCCCTAACCCTTCTCTATATAAACAACCCCTAACCAAGACATGCACTCCCCTAGCACATACAGACACTCACACGCAAATCACAGCAAGAAACCTTAGACATCACACGCAAATCACAAGAAAAATAGAAAACAATTCTCTTCATCCTCACCATCACATTACCGAAAATACAGAAGCCATTCACAGCCCCTACAACCATCAAAACAACCCCTAATCACCACCAAAAACCAGTCCCATAAACCTCCACACATCACCGAAAATTATCCCACAAACAATAGCCACATACACCGAAAATTACAACAAAAAACCGAACTGCAGTGAACACAAAAACTGCACTAATAATCCTTGAAATAACCACACGAAACTACACTAAAAACCCACAAAAAACACTCAAAACAATCCGTTGAAACGTCGAGACAGTGACCTGAACAGTGAGCAGAAAATACAGAAGAAACAACAGCAAAACGGAGCCAAAACAGTAGCTTGAGCAGTGAAACAGCGAGGTAAAACGCAAACCAGTGAACCAGAAAAGTTGCAGTGTGATAGCCTTTCCGACGGCCGTAAAACGAGTTCGAAAGTCGACATAAAAGGTTAGACCTGAGGGTATTTTCCACATTCATTTTCTGTTTTATTTGTATTATTTATTGAGTATTGCTTGCATGATTGTTATGTTGAAATGCATGTTGTGGCCCTTGAGTAGATAATATGCATGGATTATGAGATATTGTATGTTGTGGCTTTGGAATAAAATGAAAGATGTGTCAACTCTCACGATATATCGGATGGAAACCCGCATAAATTTCATAGCCGATTCCGAATGGACGGTAGTATGATCTGTACTCGGGATACAACTCCACGTACCGTTTGAGTAAACGGCACCTTCTTTTATTTTATGTTGCTTTGATTTATTTATTATTCGTCATTTAAATTCCGTATGTTATTTTTGTATGCATGATGCGATCGAGCGCGTGGGCTTAGTAAGTCGGATTAATGGTCCCCTATTTGGAGGGGTTAAAATCCTTTACCACGATGCTTTGCCGCGCCGGTTGATGTGTGTTCGGTTGGATGTAAGACATGTTCAATCGGGCACACTAAGTTTGACATTATTGTCTTTAATTATTTGTATGCATGATGCAATCGAGTGCATGGGCTTAGTAAGTGCGATGAAAGGTCCCCTAATTGAAGGGGTTAAAATCCTTACCACCACGATGCTTTGCCGCACCGATTGATATGTGTTCGGTTGAATGCAAGATATGTTCAATCGGGCACACTAAGTTTGATGTGATCGTCTTTATTTTTGTATGCATGATGCAATCGAGTGCATGGGCTTAGTAAGTCGGATGAAAGGTCCCCTAATTGGAGGGGTTAAAACCCTTTACCACGATGCTTTTCCGCGCCGATTGATGTATACTCGGTTGGATGTGAGATGTGTCTAATCGGGTATACAAAGCACGATATCATTGTCTTTACTTTTCATATATGTGTTGTGTTGATTGCGCTCGGGCTTAGTAAGTGCGGTTAAAGGTCCTCTATTTTAAGAGGTTAAAATCCTTTACCACGATGCTTTGCCGCGCTCTTAGCCCATTATTGTCTACTAGACGTCATATTATCATCTGTCCATGTATGTGTCGTATTGTTTACTGCATTTTGGAGGTCACTGATGTAACCCCGTTCGAACGCGTTTCAGGACGCTGCACGAACGCATGTTTTCTGTCTGGTCTCGTTCGAACGCGTTATCAAATACCATACGAACGTGAACCTTCTGTTTACCGTTCGAACGCGTTTCAGAACGCTGCACGAACGCATGTCTTCTGTCTGGTCTCATTCGAACGCGTTATCAAACGCTTTACGAACATGAACCTTCTGTTTACCGTTCGAACGCGTTTACGAACGCTACACGACACGAACGCGACACACTGAACTGAGACATTTTCATCACATGCCATGTATAATTGTTTCTTAGGTGATTTTTCTTATGAAACCCCATATAGTCATTCTTATCTTTGCACGCATCATGATGAAAAGCATGTTTATTCCATTGGTTGCATCATTTAACTTTGTCTTGGTTTAACGTATTATAATTCATATACCTATGTCATGATGACTTTTGAGTATTATTTCTTGTGGTATATCGGATGGAAACCCAGACATAAATTCCGTAGCCGATTCCGAATGGACGGTAGTGCGGTCTGTACTTGGGATACAATTCCACGTACCACTTGGAAAAGTGCTCACATGTATGCTTGTATGGTTAGTATGTATGCTTATGTTTTCGTGAACATAATATGCCAATGAAGTTGTATGTTCGCTGCTATTTTGATGTACCTTCAAGCATGCAATCTTAGATGTGAAATATATGTAAATTTAGGGGTAAGTTTTATTTTAGACATGTGAATTTAGAAGCATGATACTCTTGGAAATAAGTGTTACTTGAGCTTGATTGAATTATTACATAAATCCTTTTATCACAAGTGACATAAGTAAGGGACCATTCCGAACCCAACGGTTTGAGGTCTTCCCTTGCGATGGGTGAGTGCGGCCTTAAATCTCATTTTCCCGATTCACACCGGGTGGCGACTCCATTATTCTCTGGTTTAGTCCCCCGTGGCTACTCCGTACTCCCAACTAGGTCGCGAGCCTAGGACATCATGCGTCGCCCAGTTCCTGTGTCCCACAGGATCCTATGATATTTACTTCAGCCTCACATTAATGACGATCTTGGTCTTTATAAACTCATTAGGTAGACCTCCAAGGTCAATCACTTCATGTGACTCCCAGTTTGGTCCTGAATCGTTTCTTATCCTCACACTAATGACGATCTCAAATTAAGACGTATTTCAGGTCTATACTTGTCAAAATGCACTAATGAGCTTTGTATATATACCCTCACAATAATGACTGTATTGGGTGACTGTGTTAACTCATCATGTTACATCTAATATTTTACCGGAGTGACCTAAGTTTCGAGCACTTATACCCTTACACTAATTACGATCTTGATATAAGTAGTAAGAACTCATTTATCTCCGTATTGAAAAGACAGACCTTTCAATAACGCTCCAACATTATTAATACTAATATTTAAATAATCATGGGAGTTTATGACAATCAAGTTATTAACATGCTTGGGTCAAAATTTAATTTTAATTTAAAACATACAACGCATATCCAATATGACTTATGCATAATTAAATTAAAATATAGAGGCATAGATTGAAATACATATCAAACATGCAATATGTGTTGTGTGGTTAAGCCTTACATCTGATACAATTCTGTTGGAACGAATGTGGAATCTCTAAGGTCGGATCGATGCTCCACCCAACGGAAGTGGGTATAACCAATAGATATCTAGCAAGGGTGTATTTTAAAATATTTTATGTAAATACATTCCATTTCGAGTCCGTAGAATAAAAGGGGACTCAGACAGAGTCTGGAAACTCTAAAACGGAGAAAATGAAGTTTCAGTATGTATCAGCCCTGCATGTCGCGATGCGGGAGCTTGGGAGTCAAGACACTCCAAAGTGCGAGAGCAACTATGAGAGCTGAATGTCTAGGAATCGCGACGAATAAGGTTAAGTTTCGCGACGCGTAAGGGTGAGAGTCATGACGTGCGTAGGTCTGATACTCGGTGTCGCGATGCTAAGGGGTCAGAGTCGCGATGCTGCACTAGGCAGTGAGCAATTTCAACTTCAAACCAATACTAAACACTTCCAATTTTCTCATAATACTTCAAATACACCTAAAATCCAATTTTAGCTTCATAACCACCATCAACACATGTTATACAACTAGCATACATGTATTAAATACTTATATGCATTTGTTTGAATCTAAACACAAACCAATTTAGAATCCCATTATAAAATGTCTCATGAATAATTTTAGTTCTCCCAAAGGTGGTCAAGTGATTCTAGAATGGTAGTCATAACTCTAAGCTTTAATCTAGAGTTCAAAACTCTAATTAATTTATTTCATGTCCAACATGAACATCTTTGACCCAATTACAAGCATATTGTGTTTATACTTCCAAAGCATCCTAACACAATTCATTTGCCTAATTTCAACTTTAAGTTATATAATTGTGCATCCAATACATAATTCATCATTATATGTCTCACTAATGAAAAACTCACTAATGAAGAACATAGCTTAGGAGAATATCAAACAATACCTAGTAATGTTTGATCTAATCTTGATTCCAATACAAACAGCTTCACTTCAAGATCTAATCTTGATTTCTCCTAGATGAAATATTGTAGAGATCTTCCAAAGCATCTCTAAACACTTCTCTCTACCTATGCTAATTTCTCCAAGAATTACTTGTATTTAGATTAGTATTCTCTAGCTCATTTTTTTTTTCTTTGTTTAGCTTTGCTTAGATTAATTAAAATATTCCTAAAGCTTGCTATTTATAGCAAGACTTAAACCATTTTTAATTAATAAAATTTCTAATCAACTTTTATGTGGGCTTAATCTAATTTGTCCAAATATGTATCATTAGGTATGACTAATCACCTTTGTCTACCACTTTGATTTACTAATCAAGACAAAGATTAGGAATGGATTGGTTCAATGTTTGCCACTTTAATTTAATCCAATTAAATCAAGGCAAAAACACCTATAATTACATACTTGTAATTACCATAATATCTTTTATCAAAATTAATCGGCTACTCAAGTGCTCAACGATTACACTTCATATTGAGACTCTCTAAGTTCAGACATGTTCGTCATATAAGCCTAGCTAATATGTATGCAACTCGGCCACCTCTGAATTCGCGAAGAATACAAATGATCTTTCTAAACTATACAAGTCAATGTCATTATATATTTAATAATCCCTTCGTCATAGGTTATCCGAATTGTGCTTATGAAATATAGATTACACCATCAAGTTTCTGAGGCACATATCTCATGTCAACATGTCCATGATTCTTTACAACTAATGCGATCCACCCTAGGTGATCGGCTTTAGCCAAAGTCTTAAGAATCATGACTTACCCACATGGATACTGATAAGTGCATGAAAATGTACTTTGAACATCGTTAATTCAGCTTGATTATCATGTGTTTAATCTTAGTTATAGTGTATTTTGTGCTTTGTTATTAGAAAGCAATGGAACATGGATATTGGAGGAATTACGCATGTTTCGGGACCTTACGGACACATCGAAAGCACGCAAAAAACGAGCAGAAACACATGAATCATTATCCTGCAAGCCAGGATGCGCGTCACGAAGCGCATGGCCGCGCGTCGCGACACAGAGACATTTTCCAGGGTTTTGATTAGTTCATTTTTTACATAAATAAGGACTCGATGAACCTTCTATAAATACCCAAGCTCGTCCATAACTCTAAAAACAGAGAGAAAAAGAGAGAGAACAGAAGAGAAATACACAAAAAGATTAAAATATATTTGAGATTGAAGAACGAAGAAACTTCACGCCAGACAGGATGCTGCTGCAATCTCTTCAGGCTATGTCTCTTTCTGCAATGGATAACTAATCTCCTAGGCAAAGTTAAGGATGAACTCTTGTATTTAAACTCTGATATTCATGGTGTTGATTTCTGAATGCTTTTTAATGTTTAATATAATTGATGATTCATTATTCTTTATTATCTTTTGAATTATAATCCAGAGATTGTGTTTTACCAATTTGCATATAGGAATAGTCATGCTTTTTCTATTTGTGATTGGGAAACTCAGTTGTGATTGGTAAATTTGTTATATGAGTTAATCTTCTATTGTAGTATTTCATGTGGGTATATTGTCTACGTTAGATAGGTCATAACGATAACTTTGTGTGTTATTAACATTGAGAAAATAATCATCGATTACCTTATAATTTAATATGTTTGGAATTGAATATATTTCGATTGTTGGTTTGGGATGTGAAACCTTCAATTGAGTAATAAAATGAATCAATAACTGAATATAGGAATTTAATACAAGAAGGATTCATGACGCTTTGCTGCTCATTTCTATTGATAAATCCTGCATATTTTTCATAATTTTTATTTTACATCACCAATTCAATTTATCTATTTTCATTAAGTTATTGCTAACGTTTTTGTTGAAATAAATTAGATCATTGTAACCATCTCTCGAGGAATCTACACCCCAACTATATTGCAATAACCGCAAGTACTTTTTGGGCGTAATCAAATGTTGGCGCTGTTTTCCGGGAGACGGTTTACAATCTGAAGGAGCAGGTTTGCTTAATCAACAACAAAGCGGTAACTTTATTCCATTTTACTTTTTGTTTTTATTTTATTTCAGTTTTAATTTTAGTTTTGATATTTTTTAGTTAATTTTTTTTCTGGTTTTACTCGTGTTTAATTGCATGTCTAGACGTATGGATGGGTTTGGAAGATTTGTTAGGATTAGAGAAGAAAAACTCAGATTCACAAAGATTATTTGACAATCTTTTTCCCACACCATCTACATCTAGCACACATACTATGCGTGAGTACGAGAGACCACCTATTAGGACTCTTGAGGAGTACCTTCATCCCACTCGCACAACTACACCATCATGCATAATGTTTCCTCCTAATGCACCACATATAGATTTTAAACTGGAATGATACAGTATCTCCCAACCTTTTCTGGTTTAGAGAATGAGAACCCTTATTTGCACATTAGAGAGTTTGAAAAGGTTGTAGCAACCTTCCATGACCAATTTAGGACTACTGACACAATTAGACTTAAGTTCTTCTCATTTGCCCTTAAGAATAGAGCTAAAAGCTGGTTGTATTCTTTGAGACCTCGGTCAATGGGATCATAGAGCTAGATGATATAGAAATTCTTTAACAAATACTTCCCACACCATAAAACGAATGCCTTAAAAAGACATATCTCTACCTTCTCCCAGAAAGACAGTGAAACCCTTTATCAAACTTGGGAGAGGTTTAAAGAGATGTTAGCTAGTTGTCCTCACCACGTATATGAGAATTGGCGCTTAGTGAACTATTCTTATGACTGTCTAACCCCTAGAGAGCGCCAATTCGTTACGACAATGTGCAATGGTGAGTTCATCCGAAAGGACCATGATGAGGCATTAGAGTACTTGAATGACCTAGCCGAGAAATCTCACACTTGGACTGGACCTAATGCCATGGATAGCACTGATAGGACACATCTTACTC
The DNA here is from genome assembly GCA_019454045.1 of Zanthoxylum bungeanum. Classification (NCBI taxonomy): domain Eukaryota; kingdom Viridiplantae; phylum Streptophyta; class Magnoliopsida; order Sapindales; family Rutaceae; genus Zanthoxylum; species Zanthoxylum bungeanum. The sequence goes on along the minus strand of SKCR01017541.1, from coordinate 28,346 downwards.
CTTCTATCAGAGGCATACACCACTTTAGGGAATATGATAATCTTAAGGCGTAAGTTTAGCGATTAACTAGAGAGTTATGAGCCTTAAAAGCCAAAGATAGCAAGACTATGCATGTGATAACCTAGTTAGAACCCCAATTGGTATGTTTTGTATGTAAGGGGATTGACCATCTAGCCCAGAGTGTCCTATATATTGTAAGAAGAGGGAAACATATGAGGAACAATACAACACCTTAGGGATTTACAAAAAGCCTTATACACCTTATTCGAACACTTATAATCCTGGTTGGCGGAACCATCCCAATTTTAGTTGGAAACATGAGTCTCATCATTCTAGTCAGACACCACAGCCTAAACATTATAATGCTCCCCAGTACCACATACCGACCATTCTTATAAACTCTTTAAAGGACACTGTGCATGCATTTATAGAAGCCCATAGTAAAACCAATCAAAGATTTGAGTCATTGATAACTTAGTTAGTTGTAGACAATAAGAAGATTAAGAGTCAAGTCTTTAAGTTGACTAATGTCCTGAGTGTGCAAGAACAAGGAAAATTCTCATCTCAGGCTCAACCAAATCCACAATGGCAACACATGGCACAGGCTGATCATGAAACCGCTAATGTAAAAAGTGTTAATGTCATAATCATTAGGAGTGGTAAAGAGATAGGTATGCAGAAAACTTCCAACACGGTAGGTGCCACCAAAGATATTAGTACCAATACCCTTAAAGAAGAACAAATGCCACATATCCCAGTTAGAGTACCATTTCCTCAAGCACTTAGGCCCACATTGAGAGCTCCATACCTAAATGGTGAGATCCTAGAACATTTAAAGCAGGTAAAAATTAACCTTCCTCTATTACATGTGATCAAACAAGTTCCTACATATGCGAAGGTTTTGAATGATCTGTGCACCATAAAAAGAAAGCATCATGTGACGAAGACTGCATTCCTAACAGATCAAGCAAGTGAAGTAATTGAATAGATGACTCCACCAAAATACAAAGATCCAGGCTGTCCCACTATTACTTGCCACATTGGCACATTTAAGTTCGGTCAAGCTTTATTAGATTTAGGTGTTAGTGCTAATCTCATGCCCTATTCTATCTATAAGCAGCTAGGGCTTGGAGAGATAAATTCTACATCAGTAGTTTTACAGTTAGCTAATCGATCTATCGGAACACCGCGGGGAGTATTTAAGGATGTTTTACTTAAAATTGATAAATTCTACTACCATGTTGATTTTCTGATCTTAGACACTCAATCTGTGGTTAATATTGAGTCAAAAATTCCTCTAATCTTAGGAAAAACTTTTCTTGCTACAGTTAATGCCTTTATCGATTGGAGGAACGGTATCATGAAGCTATCATTTGGAAATATGACACTAGAGGTGAACATTTTTCAAGTTGAAAAACAACCACGAGATGATGATGAGTGTCATTACACATAACTGATAGACACAGTCTTACTAGAAACAGCCTCTGCACAACATGCATCTAATCCTCATGAGCTGGACCTGATCCCAAATAACCGTAAAAAGAGGAAAATGAGAGTTAGTGCTCATTTGAAGATGATCTCTAGGAAGTTAAAAATGAGGTTAAGCCAATTATCCATATGTGCAGCCTAAAATTTCAACAATCACCAGACCCTAGGGGGTCAATGGATAAAATGCTGCAATTGGACAAAAATTCATTCTCATGACTAAATCACCAATGTCTGCCAAAGAAGAAAGAACATGGAACTACTTGGTCCTCTATATGGAAGCCGCCATGACAACTTGGGTGGTTACGTTTGGCTGAAGACGTTAAACTTAGCGCTAGCAGAGAGTCAACCATTGTTGGACAGTTATGACCCATAGCGTCACTATTTGTACAGATCATGGTGTTGTTGTACAAATTAACTATGTGACAAAGGAGATTGCTCTCTTATCATTTGTGATTAGATCACCAAGATGTATAAATGATAGGAGGTCCTTATGATTAGTTCCTGGATTGAGATGATATGAGACAGTATCAATCCACGAAGGTATAATCATTAAATATCCCTAGTCAGAGTATTATCGAGATTGGACATCGATAACACGGAAAAGACTAGTATTACACTTCTGCGCGTTGTGAGGGCATAACGACATAGTTCTCATATATTTGGGTATAGGATACTCTTGCAAGTGTAATAGGAGGTTGTGTTTACCGATGGTACGGGAAATAGCTTCGCTCTGGATAGACCCCTGGGAATTCCATTGGTAGTATGACTGTGTGTCTATGGAAGTCCGAAATCAGGGTAGGTGTATTTGGTCTTAACCTGAGACTTGCACCGCTAATACTTGCGACAATCAATGTATTTTGGCTATTGGTCATCCAGGGCTTTAACAGGTTCTGTGTACACCTCTGCTGGGTATATTGAGAATCGTGGTGTGTTGGGTGTGATGTTAAGACGGAAGTATCACTCCAGTCATAATGGAGATGATGGTCACGTAGGATACGGGACTCGTTCTCTTATATGCTGCAGCTATCGGGATATTATGACTAGGTCATGTATATCCGATTATAGAGACTAGTTACCAGAGATCCGATATGTGCTTCGTACGGGGCAGACACAATTCCAGCCCCAGGCCTAGCATGTGACATCCGATACTGGATCGAAATATGCAATACTATGTATACTACGCCTGATATAGATCACTTATTCCTGTAAGGATGTTTCTGGAGAATTTGGTAGGCATGGCGCTTTGCTGGAAGCCAACCTTGTCTTGTAAATCGGTAAAAGCGTAGTACTAGGTACGTACGTGTTCGGATAGTCCGATGACCGAATTTACTGCCAACATATCCGGGGATCTCATGGGTCGCTTCCCGAAGATTCACCGATGACGTATGACTCGTACTTTAATTAATCTGGGATTAATTAGATGAGAGAGAAAATTAATCTGGGATTAATTGCGGAGATATTTTATCTAGGATAAAATATCAATTAAAGAGAGATAACGATTAATTTGGAATTAATCAATAAAATAATATATTCGATATATTATACGAAATTGGATTTCGACGCGGAATTAAAATTAGATTTTAATTCGGGCGAACGAGTTAATTTAGAATTAATTCGTTAGCGACGTGAATGGTGATTTCGCTAGGCATAATCATTTAATTACGTCGCAACGGAAAATTCGTTAATTTGGAATTAGCGAACCCGAGCCCAGTAGTGTTTGCGAGCGCACTCACATTTCGAATTCAAGTGCGGCACGCAAGTCACATCAAGCGTCAAATCGCTAGTCGCATCAAGCGTCAAATCATTAGTCATTTTGAGTGATGTGACAACTTGTCACTTGATTGATTGAGTGATGTGAATAGTTGATGGAAGTGGTTGGCAAATCGTTTATGGTTTGACTTTTGGAAAGCAAAAATAAGGAAAATGAATTTTTGGAAATTCATAAGTGTATTAGATACACATTTTGCCAACAACCAACATATTCTCTCTTCTCTTTCTTCTTCCCTCTCTCACGCCCAAGGGGCTGATTTCTCTCTTCTGTTTTCTGCCAAAAATGTCGAGAATGGAGAGGAAGAAATAGGTGATTTTTGCAGTAAAAAAATTACCGAGTGCTAGCACACCATTTGAGTCTTGCAAAGGTGATAGGGAACCGCACACGTGAGCTTGGAATCACCACCCAAAAGCTTGGAGCTTGGACCGATTTTTGGAGAGCCAAAAAAATGGACTGCCGAGAGCCTTGGAGGACTTCAAAGGGCTTAAAAAGTTTTGTTCTTTGTCGCATCGCTCAACCGCTCAATGTAAGTATTCCGCAACTTCTTTGATGTATTCGCACGATTGTTTTGTGCTTGATAATCGATCCTCAGGACCGTAGAAACCCCAACAATGGTATCAGAGCGAGTTAAAAGCATGAAACTTGAATTTAGGGTTAAAATTGGGTAAATTGATTTTGAGCATGGTTTGGTTAAATTTTTTGATTAAGTATGCTTAATTGATGTTTAATTGAAGTTTGATTTGATCAATTTCATGAAAATTGATTTGGAACAATTTTCCCCAAATTAGGTTGGCTTGGCCGAATCTATGAACCTTAATTGTCTTGGTGATTTTTTGTGTTTTTGATCATTTGATGAGTTGGAAAACATTGGGTAATATTGATTATGGATTCAATTGGATTGAAATTGAAATCGATTTGAAAAACCCCTATATTGCCGAGACTTGAAGCATGGTTAATGGGTTTGATTTTTGTTAAAATGTGTTGGACATGTTTTAATGTTGATAAGCATAATTAATTAGGCTAATTGGTGTTTTGGAAATATTGATTTGGGTGATTAATTATGGCAATACACTTTGTTTAATTAGATTATGAAATTGGAATTTGGTAATTTAATTAATTGGGCTAATTTTGGAAATTGGGCTTGAAAAGTTGTTATTGGGCTTTAATGGGCTTGGTTGTACCAAGATGGGTTTAGGCAAATTGGTTGGATCCAATTGGGCCCAAAACCATTTCCATAAAGTCCAATTATGACTTAAATGGACCTTTAATATATTAATTGGGCCTAATGGACCTAAATTGATTTCTACGCTTATGGGGTTATTCCTTGATTGGGCTTTGGTTATTGGGTTTGACCCAAGTTGACCAAAAGTCCACGCCTTAAAGAAATTAATTAAAAGCCCATTGGACTTTAATTAAATTAACAGTGGATGTTAATCGGGTTTTGAGACCCGTAACGATTAAATTTGGAATTTAAGACGTAAAGGTTCGTTAATAAAGTGTATTATTTAATTTGGAATTGAATAGTGAATTAGTATTAAATACATATTAAATTGGATTTAATGTTGTAGTTTAATTTAATTCAAGAATTCGTACTTTGAGTACTTATTCGCAAAACGAGTCGGACTCACACAAAATCAAATCGTTGTTTGAACATTAGATGGTCATTAATATTCAGATTAATTAATTGGATTAGATTATTGATAACATGTTATTGTGAATACATGGTTGCGATGCATGAATAATGTATATCGGATGGATATTAGATGGGTGGGGCAATTTTGGAAATTATTGTAATAAATTTAGAATTTATAAATTGGACCTGTGTGTCCAACCTATTACCTCCATACTCTTTGTATTTCTATTCTCACCTATTCCCCTCAATATAAATGAGGTTTCTTTAGAAGTGTTATGTAACGGGTAGAAGCAAATACTTGTGCTAGCAGGAGAGAGGAAAGGGAGAGATTTGATCTAGGATCAATGTGTAAAGTATCCATCCGCATATCATTATTATATTTTATTTACGCGCCTTATTATGTGTTTAGAATGCATGTTTAAGGGTGTATGATGATGAGACCTTAACAAAGATAATAAATTGGTTGCCAATTTGCACGCGAAAAACCCTCACAAAATATTAAACGTTTTCCTTCCATTGAGTGATTCTTACTCAAGATCCAAGACTGGCATTGGTTTGTTGGCCAAAGTCAAGGCCTTTGTCCGTCGAGGATGTGTTTGAATCATGAAAGCTTTGTTCCATATCGGTGTCTTGTCCAAGTTGTGATTTGTTGGCCAAAGTCAAGATCACTTCTTGTCCATCGACATTGATTACGAAACTTTCCAAGATCAATGAGTCACGCTTGATTGGGATCACTAAGTTTGTTGTGCCAAATCCAAGGCTTAGTTGATTCAGAGGAAAAAGATTAGACAATATATGGATATATTGGCATATATAAGATATATATTTCGGACTTGGATGTCCCCCTACTTGATCTATGAATTGGATGGGATCCAATTGATCTTAGAGATCTACCTAGTTAATTATCATACAATTTGTTGGCCAAAGTCAAGATTGTGTGACATTTAACGGGATCCTAGCCCACTAGGAAACACGGTTTCCCGAGTACTCAACAGAGGGTTAAAGGCTCGCCGAAAAATAGTGGGAGGCAAGTATCAAATTTGCAGTATTCGTTTAATAACTTGTCATACGCGCTCATATCAAAATAATTCGTCAAATAAATTAAATGTTAGTTGGACTAATATTTAAATCGTTGTTTTTAAATAAAACAGTTGGATTGTATTCAAACTATTCATTTATAGTTGATTATATAATTAGATTATAGTAATCAATATATTTGAATTTAATTGATCATTTATAGTTGATTTTATAATTGGATTATAGTAATCAATATAATTGAATTTAACCAATTAAATTATAGTTGATTATATAGTTGGACTATAGTAATCATTATAATAAATAGTACCTAAAATCGTTGATTAAATAGTTAGACTATTAGAATCAAGATAAAATTGAAAGATTAGTGTTTAAAACATTATCCTGGGTGAAAATGCATTTAAATGACTTTAATTTTCAAATTGGGAATATATTTTAGGATAGTCCTGAAAACTATGAAGTTACTTTATTTGATAAAATAACATCTTAGGCCTAAGCCCGGAGTGAAGAAAATAGTAGAGCATGATCTTTGGAAGATTCATGTGATGATAACTTTAATGCTTAATCCATTAAGCTTGCCGAATAGACTCCTTAATTTCTTAATCAGAACTAAGGATTAGATCCTTAAAGTATGATAATGAAATTGAAGGATCTTCAAAGATCTATCCTTAGATCTTAGAAGTACTAAATTGCTATAGTAAACTCTTGGAGAGTTAATGGCTATTCTCAAGGAGACAAAGCCAAAATTTGCAATAAGGCAAGTAGCGCAAGGCGCACTTTACTTCGATATTCTAGAAGGCCAAGGCTTGGCCAAAGGCTTCTGGAGTGTTAAAAAGGGCAAAGGTAAAATCATTATAATCTTCTAGGAAGATAAAGGACATATCCCTAAATGTCTGCGGATCGCGGAAGCGTGACTGCCGTTTGGACATGGCAAACATGAAGGAACTGAAGACGGGCAAGGCTCTGACTTCAAATATGTTTGTCATAATATGTTCACTATTAGTATTAAAATTGGATTTTAGATACTTAGTGTGATACATAAATATGTATTGATGTGCAGAATCTGCTATGAGCAGGATACTGACTTCAGTTGAGATTTATCTGCGAATTGAAAACGGGACGACAGTCGCTGTTTTAACCGTAGATACCTAAATTTAGGAACTACCCTTCGGGTGTGTACTTAAATTAGGAAACTGTTATATTGTGACTAGTTTGACTAGAACATTATCTATATATCAGTGTTTAATCCGTTGCGGATGTACCTTTATATTCTAGAACACTATAGTGTTTTATTTTATAAAGATGATATTGAGATAAACACATTAGATGTGAATAACAATATTTATATTTTGAATATAAATAAATCTCAAACGTAGAATTTGACAAACAAATAGCTCAAACTGATTTAATCAGTTGAAACATATTGTGGCATTGTTGTCTGGGACACAATTAAACAAGACTCGTATATCCACACTTTCGAAGAGTGAGTACTAGGACTAATTTGATTCCATTCAAATAAAGTCTACGAATCTAGTTTATTGGGCAAAGTGCCTAAAACACCTTTACTTGGTAAAAGTGCAAGTGCTACCGATCTGTTAGCCCTCATTCATAGTGAAGTGAGTGGGCCCATGTCTAGCTAGGCTAGAGGTGGATATGAATATTTCGTGACCTTTACGGATGTGGCATCGCGTTATGGTTATGTGTTTCTTTTAAAACACAAATCGTAAAGTTTTAAAGTTTCGACACGAAGGAGACAAACAGATCGGCTAAAGTATTAAACTGTCACAGTAAGACCGTATGGAAAATACTTAAGCAATAAGTTTCTCGTATACTTGAAAGAGTATAGTATTCTTTCAATGAGGACTCCTCACAGAACACGTCATTTGACGGTGTGTCCGAACTGAGTAACCGAATTTTGTTGGACATGATAAGGTTAATCATGAGTCGCTCTGAGCTACCATTTCCTTCAACGGATAAGCATTTAAACAGTGCAAAACTTATTTTGAATAAGGTTCCATAAAATCTGTTAGACAGACTTCATATTAGATATGAACAGGAAATAAACCAGGTTTTCTCATTCCTGAACATTTGGGTATGCTAGGCATGCGTTTGGATGATACCAAACTAAAACCCAAATTGGATAAGTGCCAATTGTAGGTTGTCCTAGGGAAACCAAAGTATAGTACTTATACAACTCACAAGAGAACAATGTATTTGTTGCTCGCCATGCGTTTTTCCTAAGAAGAATACCGATATGCAGTGGTAAGTGGGAAGATAGTAAAACTCGATGAAAATCGTAGTAATACTATTCCAGGCACCGATTCTTTAATGGAACACAAATAGTTCATCAAGGATGAAACTATACCAATAATCTTCGAATGCACAAGAACCGCGTAAGTCGGAGAGAGTTAGAAAACAACCTGGGGTATGGGTCTCTGATCTCACCTCATAAAGATGTCAATCTTTTGAGAAATATAAATTGACTACGTATGAGGAAATGATACAAGGTATCGACTCCCTATTATGGCAATGTGCCATGATATCCGAAATGGATTCCATATATACCAACTATGTCTAGACACTAGTTGTTGTACCGCAAGGCATTGTGCTTATTGGTACTATATAAGTCTTCAATGAAGACATACATGGATGGCAACATACCAACGTACTAAGCTAGGCTTGTAGCGAAAAGGTATCATTATCAACATTGTGTTGATTACGACATAATTTTACTGTTTACCTGTTGTAAATCCATTTGGATAATGCTTGCTAATGCTGCATGTTTCATTTATGAAATATGTCAGCTGAACGGGAAAATCGCTTTCCTTAAACGGAAAACTTTTGGAGGATGTTTACAACATCCTGACGGTTTTATCGTACCAAAACTAGCAAACAAGGTTTGCAGGTTATTCGATCCATGTTTGGATTGAATCAAGCATTAGATTCTTGGAATTATCGTTTTGATGTAATCATAATGGTATATGATTTAATTCAAAACGAAAATTATTCTTGTGTATATAAGAGGGTTAGTGGGAGTGCACTGACAGTGACTGTCCTATAAAATAATGATAATATGTCATTTCTTGGAAATGATATTCCCATAATACAATCGGTGAAAGCTTGGCTTTCATGAAAATTCTCCGTAGAATTCTTGGGAGGAAAAACACATTTATTCTATGAATAAAGATCTACTGGGATAGATCTAAAAGTTGTTGAAACTCTCGAGAACTCGTACATTGAATAAATGTACGCAACCTGGTGTCTCATACGCTTTGAGCATATGGATTCACAATCATGCCAATCCAAGTGATAGTCACTGAATTGATGTTAAGAACATCCTTCAGTATCTTAGAGATTTAAGATGATGTCTTAAACTATAGAGATGGAGAACTTGAAGTGAATGGGATCACTGCGCAAGTTTCCAAACCGATAAAATGACTATAAGTCGCAAACGGTACTATACAGTTTGAATAACGGAATAGGAGCTGGAAATCTTCCAAGCAAGATACTGTTACCGAATAAACAACAAATGCAGGTTTTTGCTGCAGCTGAGGCAGCAACAGAAGCTATTTGGGTCGATAATAAATCTAATTAGATTAGATATAGTTCTGTTAGCAGCTGAGCTAGGCTACAACGCAGGCTAAAGAATTAATGGTCTCATCAACGATCCAGATACATACTTCAACTATTCATCTGATTCGTTCGGATCATACATCGTGGCGACGAGTGATGATCGAATAAACGCATCAGATGATAATCATGCAAATCCGCTGACGAAAGTCTTTCCTCAGCAGAAGTTTGAGCGAACCGTTACATAGTTCGGGTGGTAGACACTTGAGTGATTGGCTATAGGCCAAGGGGAGATGTTGGACAGTTATTACCCATAGCGTCACTATTTGTAACAGATATGGTGTTGTTGTACAATTAACTATGTGACAAAGGAGATTGCTCTTTTCATTTTTGATTAGATCACCAAGAAGATATATAAATGATATGAGGCCTTATGATTAGGTTCCTGGATGAGATGATATGAGACAGTATCAATCCACGAAGGGTATAACATTAAATATCCCTAATCAGAGTATATCTGAAGGGGTCTTATAGGGGTGAATCCAGTAACGCAGCGGAAGCGGTGAAAATCCGATTTTCAGATTTCAAAACTTTTTCTTGGATTAAATAAATAAATACATTTATTTAATTACCCAATAATCAAATAATGAAATAAAATTTCAAATGAATCAAATTCAAGTGAAATTACCAAATTACCCTTATATGGTATTTTGTCCATTTTAGTCCGAAATTGATCCAATCAATTTTGAATGATTCTAAATCATTTCTAAGATGAACTTAGCATGTTCAAAACATCAAAACACCAAAAGCCACAAAATCCCCAAATTTCCTTCAAATTGCCGAGAGCACCAAATGGTGCCCAAGTTGACCATTTGGTCATTTCATGCTTCAAAACTCATCCAAATGAAATCCAATCAACATGAAACTTTGCATGCATCATATACACACCCAAATGCTCAACATATATGAAAGCCCCCAAATTTGGAATTAGTTTGGAACCCTAATTTTTCAATTTCCACAAAATGGACAAATTAGGCTAATTACATTAAATCAAATGTTTCAATCATCAATCTTTCATCCAATTCAAGTCTCAACACAATGAAACAACTCAAGATCAAATCTAGGTCATTTAAGAGTGGGTCAACAACTCTAGAATAGCAACATGGTTTCATAAACCTTAAAAGATTACATATAACTACAATAGTCATACACTTCTTTCATTACACATGCTTAACACTTTCATCAAAACAACCATCATCAAAACACAAGAAATAAAGAAAGGACATCCTAGGAAATATCATATATTAAAGCCTAGAACAAAAGGAAAAAAATTCCTTACTAATAGCAAGTTCAAGAAACTTACTAAAATCCAAGCTTTTTGATGTTTAACTTTTTTCTCAAGCTTTTCTTTTTGCTTCAACAATGTTGTCTTTCTCTTTGAAAAGTGTATTAGGTTTTTTGAAATGAAAAGCAAAAAAACAATTATACTTGCCAAAATTAAGCCTTGGCCGAAATTAACATACCAAATGCAACAAAATAATTTCAATTTCATTTAACCTTTATCACTTTATCAACTTGCATAAATATCTATTATAACCTTTATTAGATATTTATTTTGGTCAACAATTGCAACTAATGTCATTTACTTTATTATCCTAACATAAGATATTTATATTTTAATTAATTTAATCATTTAACAATTAAATAATTAATTAATTAATCAAATACAAATATATTAAATATATGTATAATATTTACATTAAATATTAAAAACATATATTCATTTAGGAAATAAGTCAAATAACTCATTTTGACTATTAATTAATGTGTATTTAAATTAATCAAGTATTAAATGTAAATACACAATAATTAAGTAAATGACTATCTAGTGTCTTTAGCATGTATCTTGCGTTTAACCATTAAACGACTTTATAAATAATCAATATTATTTATTTATGTTGCTCTAGTGCTCAACGAGTATGTTTCATTATTGAGACTCTCTAGGTTCAGGTATATCCGTCACGAAATCAAATTTCATGTCCATAATCTATCCACCCGTAGATTATGACGATCACGGATAATCTCGCTAAACCATACAGGTCGAGGTCATCGCAAATGTATAATTCCTCCGTCACAGGTATCCGGATAAATCCCAGAGATATAGATGTAAACGTCAAATCTCTATCGGGACTATCCAGTCGACTATTCTATTAGCAATCTCAAAAAGAATGTTTAGAACTAGCTTCTAAACTTACCACGGGCCCATGGTTTTATCTGATTGCTAATCATATGGACTACCTATGCTCTGGTACACAGAACTGACGGATCCTATCTTGATACACATAGGACACCCTGAGGATCTATCTACACCCAACGAACAGGCGGAGGTCTGATCTAAATAGATCGGTGACGTGACTGCCATCTAAGTGTAGAAGATGTCTCATGTGCCCACAATGGCATCTCAAGTCTAAGAATCACAAGTGCTACTCAACCCAAGAAGATTCTTATTGACGCTGGTGTACCATCCATTAAGAATCTTCGGTGAGTCGTTCAGTGTTTATCCGCTATAAACACCTACACGTCTATACTAGTCTCCAAGACTTATGGTTCATTGAGAAACCATTGGAATCATATATTCCAGTATACGACATGTACCAGTCTCAACGGGTTTACTATACTGACCAAGTAGTGTAAACCTTGACCAGGAACTGTCTGAGAATGACAACGTCATGATACGACTCAATGTCCGTTGCGACGCTTTTGCAACTGTACCATGACTAATCATTCTAAGGTCATTACGTCTTACCATATAAAAGAATAGATTATATTATAGAAACTGCATATATTATTACTAATAATAATGTTTTACAGAAGTATTTAACAAAATACAACCGGGAATTGGCGCTCTGAGCACCAACCCCTACAAAATCTCCCACTTGCTCTAGTGCCAATATCGATTGTATCTAATACCCATCGACTCCACGTGTTTATCAAATAACTTCGGAGGTATGGCCTTCGTCAGCGGGTCTGCTACGTTGTCTTCACTCGGTACCTTGCACACGACAATATCCCCTCGCGACACGATCTCTCGAATGATGTGGTACTTGCGTTCCACATGCTTCGACTTCTGATGCGCCCTCGGTTCCTTTGCTTGCGCAATGGCTCCAGTATTATCACAGTATAACGGAATCGCATTCTCGATACTTGGGACAACTCCCAATTCTGTGATAAAGTTCTTTATCCACACAGCCTCTTTTGCGGCTTCAGAAGCTGCAATATATTCCGCCTCAGTGGTGGAATCAGCTGTAGATCCCTGTTTGGAACTCTTCCAACATACTGCACCTCCGTTAAGGGTAAAGACAAATCCAGATGTAGACTTTCTATCATCGGGATCCGATTGAAATCGGAGTCTGTATACCCGTTAACCTGCAGTTCGTTTCCTCCATATATTATCAACTTATCCTTAGTACCTTTAAGATACTTTAGGATATGTTTAATGGCCATCCAATGGTCATTACCTGGATTGGACTGATATCGACTAGTTACGCTAACAGCGAAACTGATATCAGGCCTCGTACACAACATGGCATACATTATGCTACCCAAACACGAAGCATAAGGTTGGTTAGACATTCTAACCTTCTCATCTTCTGTTTGTGGACACATCTTCTTGGAAAGATGAATCCCATGTCTGAACGGTATGTTTGCTGTCTTACAGTTACCAAAGCTATACCGTTCCAAGATCTTATCTACGTACGTTGATTGGGATAACCCAATCAGCCTCCTTTGTCTATCTCGATAGAGTTTTATCCCTAAAACATAGGAAGCTTCTCCCAGGTCCTTCATGGAGAAATTCTTACAGAGATATGCTTTAACGCTTTGTAACATTCCTAAATCATTCCCAATGATTAGGATGTCATCAACATACAGGACTAAAAATACGACCATGCTCCCACTGGCCTTCTGATACACACAGGATTCTTCCGAATTCTTAAGGAAAACCAGACGATCTGATAATCTCGTCGAATCGAAGATTCCAACTTCGTGAAGCTTGTTTAAGTCCATAAATGGACTTCTTAAGCTTACAACCATACCCGAGGTTTGGCTGGATGTGAAACCTTCCGGCTGTTCCATATAGATTTCTTCATCAAGAAACCCATTTAGAAAAGCCGTTTTGACATCCATTTGCCAAATCTCGTAGTCATGATACGCAGCTATAGAAAGCAAAATCCGGATAGACTTAAGCATTGCTACCGGCGAAAAAGTTTCATCGTAGTCGACGCCAGGTCGCTGCGTGTAACCTTTTGCTACCAGTCGGGCCTTGTAAGTTTCAACCTTACCGTCAGGCCCGCGCTTCCTTTTGTAAACCCATTTACAACCGATAGGAACAATTCCTTCGGGAAGCGGAATCAAGTCCCAAACTTGATTTTCATGCATTGAATCTATCTCGGATTTCATGGCACTTTGCCATTTCACGGAGTCGATGTCCAACATCGATTCTCTATAGGTGAAAGGATCGGTCTCTTCAACTAAGAGAACATCCAGACTCTTTTCTTGTATCAAATACAAGCGTTCAGGAGGTCTAGATACCCTTTCCGACCTACGGGTGTGTGTTGAAGGTCCTTCATCTACTTGAACTTCAGGTTCCTCCGTTGGTTCGTTGTTTTCAGGTTGGACTTCATCAAGTTCAACCCTTCTATGATCACTACCTTCTGACAAAAATTCTACTTCTAGAAATTTTGCGAAGCGAGCTACGAAGACATTTCGATGCTCGGTATCATAGAACAGATATCCCCTCGTATTTGAGGGATATCCAACAAACCTAAACTTTTGCCCTCGAGGCGAAAGCTTACTTTGCTGAGTCACCCTGACATAGGCAGGACAACCCCAAACCTTAATATAATTAAGATTCGGTCTCCTACCGAACCATATCTCATACGGTGTCGTAGGAACAGCCTTTGAAGGAATCTTATTCAAAAGATGTGCGGCTGTTAAGAGACAGTAACCCCATAAGTAATAGGGCAAATCTGTGAAACTCAACATCGATCGGACCATATCCAATAAAGTCCGATTTCTCCTTCAGATACACCGTTGTGCTGTGGTGTACCTGGAGGAGTATATTGAGCGAGAATCCCATTCTCCTTCATATAATCCATGAACTCACCACATATATTCGCCGCTCGATCTGATCGAAGGCATTTAATATATTTACCAGTTTGTTTTTCTACTTCATTTCGGAACTCTTTGAACTTTTCAAAGGTTTCCGATTTATGTCGCATCAAATACACATAACCGTACCGTGACAAATCATCGGTAAAGGTAACGAAGTACGAATAACCACTGTGAGCAGTTTGACTTAGTGGACCACATACATCAGAATGTACGAGTTCCAGTAAGTTGTGGCGCGGGTCCAACACCAGAAAATGGGGCTTTGGTCATTTACCCTGAATACAGGATTCACAAGTTGGATAGGACTCAATGGTAAGATCTGATATCAAACCATTCCTAACCAATTGGGTAAGGCGTTTACGCCAATGTGACCAAGTCTCATATGCCAAAGTTCAGTATTATTAATTACAGGTAAACTACGTTTATTAACTCCAGTATTTAATATATCTTTTGAAGTTTGCAATGTGTAATGACCATGCTGGTTTGGACAACAAAGGATCTGAATATTATTTCTATCATATAAATACAAAGAACTATTCTTAATATTCATACAAAATCCTTCTGTATCAAGTACAAAAAGTGATATAATATTAGCGACACATCCCGGTACAAAATGACAGTCATGTAACAAAAGTGTCCCATTCGGCAATGAGATCTCGCATACTCCCACTGCAACTGCATCCAGTGAGTCTCCACTCCCGAATCGCAACTGCATCTCTCCAGGCTTCAGCCTCCTACTTTCCTTCAGCACCTGCAACGAATTGCAAATGTGAATGGGACAAGCAGAATCTAAAATCCAGCTGGATGTAACGGCTTCACAAGCTAAAGATAAATCAATAACTGGAAAAATAAAAGTACCTGATGTAGATGCTCTGTCTCTCCTGAGGGCAATGTAATCTGGACAGTTTCTCTTCCAGTGCCCGACCTTGCCGCAGTGGTGGCATTTGTCTTCAGAAGCCCTTCTGGGCTTTGCTATCTTCGGTGCTGTTGAGGACCAACTGTCCTCTTTTCTTCTTCCCTTTCTTGTTCTTTCCCTTGGACATTCCTTGGGAAGAAGCTGAAAGAGAAGTAGATCTAGGAGGGCGAGTTGGTAATCCCTTCCTAAGGTCCTCTTCTGCCGTGAGCAACATCCTATGCAGCTCATGGTAGGTGCAGACGGTCCCGTGCATGTTGAAGTACATCACAAACTGTCGGAATGAAGCTGGCAGAGAACCCAGAATGACACTCCTCCCGAGAATGTCATTCAGGATGAGATTATGTTGCCTCAACTGATCGATCAAATCGATCATTTGAAGAACATGCGGGCTAACACTTTGCCCCTCATCCAGGCGCGCATGGAACAATTCCATGGCTGTGAACAACTTATGAACAACACTGTTCTTGGTTCTCGAACGATTGTCGTAATCGTCGTCATCATACTGTAGGAATCAATCATACCATAGTATTGCTTTTGAGTTTCGGAGAGAGCGAACTAAGAATGTATGACTTAACTCTTAAGTCATCATCCTTCCAAGTTTCAAAAACTTGGCGTTCCTCTTCCGAAGCCTCATCACCCACTGCAAGGGGCAAAGGGCCCTCAAGCACATATCCCAACTTCTCGGAGTCGAGGACAATCCTCAAATCCATTCCCAGTCCGTAAAGTTCTCAGCGCCTTTTAGTTTGTTCGCATCTAGCATACGCGCAAACTGGTTTGTGGATTGACCCGCCATCGCAAATCTATCATATAGATCACGAAAAACGGTTAGCAGAAATAAAGCAGTTTCATATAATATCAAAAGCATAAACTAGATCATGGATTTTTAATCTAATATGCCCCTCCCACTAAATCATGCATTACTGTAATCCCAACACAGAATACAAATATTCAATAATTAAATTAAATATAATAAGTGATGAAAGGTGGACCGTGAATATATTTCAGCTCACAGCAGAGGCACGGTCTCGCCTACGTATATTCATCAGGTAGACAACTCAATTGTCAATCATCAACAGTGACTCCTAAAACCCGGTCCTGGCCGTTTCTCGTTTGCGTGCGGAGGCAGGCCCACAAGGAGACGTACCAAGGTAATACTCGTCAATGATAAACTCAAGTTACTTACGTAATCCTGACAGCTAGGGCACGTTCAGAATTCCGCTTTTACTTGAATTTATCTAGTATCAGATATACATCCGGTATAAATAAATCTTTATCGGCTACACCCTCACAGCAGAGGCACGGTCTCGGATGTAGTCACAAAGAAGTATTCATAAACCGTATTGACAAGACGGACCATAACATGCATCAAATACAAATTACATTTAAACCTTATTATTAGGGATTTTCCGCTAAGTGTCATACACCCTAAATCTAATCAAATTAGTTCCTAATAAGCATGCATAAATCAAGAAAACATGATTAAACATTGATTCAATGTAGGCTAATGCATTTTAAGTGGCCTAGAATCAGACTTGCTCTGATACCATTTTGAAGGGGTCTTATAGGGGTGAATCCGGTAACGCAGCGGAAGCGGAAAAGGTGATGAAAATCGATTTTCAGATTTCAAAACTTTTTCTTGGATTAAATAAATAAAACATTTATTTAATTACCCAATAATCAAATTAATGAAATAAAATTTCAAATGAATCAAATTCAAGTGAATTACCAAATTACCCTTATATGGTATTTTGTCCATTTTAGTCCGAAATTGATCCAATCAATTTTGAATGATTCTAAATCATTTCTAAGATGAACTTAGCATGTTCAAAACATCAAAACACCAAAAGCCACAAAATCCCCAAATTTCCTTCAAATGCCGAGAGCACCAAATGGTGCCCAGTTGACCATTTGGTCATTTCATGCTTCAAAACTCATCCAAATGAAATCCAATCAACATGAAACTTTGCATGCATCATATACACACCCAAATGCTCAACATATATGAAAGCCCCCAAATTTGGAATTAGTTTGGAACCCTAATTTTTCAATTTCCACAAAATGGACAAATAGGCTAATTACATTAAATCAAATGTTTCAATCATCAATCTTTCATCCAATTCAAGTCTCAACACAATGAAACAATCAAGATCAAATCTAGGTCATTTAAGAGTGGGTCAACAACTCTAGAATAGCAACATGGTTTCATAAACCTTAAAAGATTACATATACTACAATAGTCATACACTTTTTCATTACACATGCTTAACACTTTCATCAAAACAACCATCATCAAAAACCCAGAAATAAAGAAAGGAACATCCTAGAATATCACATATTAAAGCCTAGAACAAAAGGAATAAATTCCTTACTAATAGCAAGTTCAAGAAACTACTACTAAATCCAAGCTTTTTTTGATGTTTAACTTTCTTTCTCAAGCTTTTCTTTTTCTTCACAATGGTGTCTTTTCTTTTAAAAGTGTATTAGTTTTTGAAATGAAAAGCAAATGAAAAACAATTTATACTTGCCAAAATTAAGCCTTGGCCGAAATTAACAAGACCAAATGCAACAAATATAAATTTCAATTTCATTTCACCTTTATCACTTTATCAACTTGCATAAATCTATTATAACCTTTATTAGATATTTATTTTGGTCAACAATTGCAACTAATGTCATTTACTTTAATTATCCTAACATAAGATATTTATATTTTAATTAATTTAATCATTTAACAATTAAATAATTAATTAATTAATCAAATACAAATATATTAAATATATGTATAATATTTACATTAAATATTAAAAACATATATTCATTTAGGAAATAAGTCAAATAACTCATTTTGACTATTAATTAATGTGTATTTAAATTAATCAAGTATTAAATGTAAATACACAATAATTAAGTAAATGACTATCTAGTGTCTTTAGCATGTATCTTGCGTTTAACCATTAAACGACTTTATAAATAATCAATATTATTTATTTATGTTGCTCTAGTGCTCAACGAGTATGTTTCATTATTGAGACTCTCTAGGTTCAGGTATATCCGTCACGAAATCAAATTTCATGTCCATAATCTATCCACCCGTAGATTATGACGATCACGGATAATCTCGCTAAACCATACAGGTCGAGGTCATCGCAAATGTATAATTCCTCCGTCACAGGTATCCGGATAAATCCCAGAGATATAGATGTAAACGTCAAATCTCTATCGGGACTATCCAGTCGACTATTCTATTAGCAATCTCAAAAAGAATGTTTAGAACTAGCTTCTAAACTTACCACGGGCCCATGTTTTTATCTGATTGCTAATCATATGGACTACCTATGCTCTGGTACACAGAACTGACGGATCCTATCTTGATACACATAGGACACCCTGAGGATCTATCTATACCCAACGAACAGGCGGAGGTCTTGATCTAAATAGATCGGTGACGTGACTGCCATCTAAGTGTAGAAGATGTCTCATGTGCCCACAATGGCATCTCAAGTCTAAGAATCACAAGTGCTACTCAACCCAAGAAGATTCTTATTGACGCTGGTGTACCATCCATTAAGAATCTTCGGTGATGAGTCGTTCAGTGTTTATCCGCTATAAACACCTACACGTCTATACTAGTCTCCAAGACTTATGGTTCATTGAGAAACCATTGGAATCATATATTCCAGTATACGACATGTACCAGTCTCAACGGGTTTACTATACTGACCAAGTAGTGTAAACCTTGACCAGGAACTGTCTGAGAATGACAACGTCATGATACGACTCAATGTCCGTTGCGACGCTTTTGCAACTGTACCATGACTAATCATTCTAAGGTCATTACGTATTTACCATATAAAAGAATAGATTATATTATAGAAACTGCATATATTATTACTAATAATAATGTTTTACAGAAGTATTTAACAAAATACAACCGGGAATTGGCGCTCTGAGCACCAACCCCTACATTTTCGAGATTGGAAATCGATAACACGGAAAAGACTAGTATTAATCTTGTGCGCGTGTGAATTGTGAGGGCATAACGACATAGTTCTCATATATTTGGGTATATGATACTCATGCAAGTGTAATAGGAGGTTGTGTTTACCGATGGTACGGGAAACAGCTTCGTTCTGGATAGACCCTCGGAATTCCATTGGTAGTATGACTGTGTGTCTATGGAAGTCCGAAATCAGGGTAGGTGTATTTGGTCTTAACCTAAGACTTGCACCGCTAATACTTACGACAATCAATGTATTTTGGTTATTGGTCATCCAGGGCTTTAACAGGTTCTGTGTACGCCTCTGCTGGGTATATTGAGAATCGTAGTGTGTTGGGTGTGATGTTAAGACGGAAGTATCACTCCAGTCATAGTGGAGATGATGGTCACGTAGGATACGGGACTGGTTCTCTTATATGTTGCAGCTATCGGGATATTATGACTAGGTCATGTATATCCGATTATAGAGACTAGTTACCGGAGATCCGATATGTGTTTCGTACGGGGCAGACACAATTCTAGCCCCAGGCCTAGCATGTGACATCTGATACTGGATCGAAATATGCAATACTACGTATACTACGCCTCATATAGATCGCTTATTTCTGTAAGGATGTTTCTGGAGAATTTGATAGGCATGGCGCTTTACTGGAAGCCAACCTTGTCTTGTAAATCGGTAAAAGCGTAGTACTAGGTACGTACGTGTTCGGATAGTCCGACGACCGAATTTACTGCCAACATATCTGGGGATCTCATGGGTCGCTTCCGAAGATTCACGATGACGTATGACTCGCACTTTAATTAATCTGGGATTAATTAGATGAGAAAGAAAATTAATCTGGGATTAATTGCAAAGATATTTTATCTAGGATAAAATATCAATTAAAGAGAGATAACGATTAATTTGGAATTAATCAATAAAATAATATATTCGATATATTATACGAAATTGGATTTCGACGCGGATTAAAATTAGATTTTAATTCGGGCGAACGAGTTAATTTAGAATTAATTCGTTAGCGACGTGAATGGTGATTTCGCTAGGCATAATCATTTAATTACGTCGCAACGGAAAATTCGTTAATTTGGAATTAGCGAACCCGAGCCCAGTAGTGTTTGCGAGCGCACTCACATTTCGAATTCAAGTGCGGCACGCAAGTCACATCAAGCGTCAAATCGCTAGTCGCATCAAGCGTCAAATCATTAGTCATTTTGAGTGATGTGACAACTTGTCACTTGATTGATTGAGTGATGTGAATAGTTGATGGAAGTGGTTGGCAAATCGTTTATGGTTTGACTTTTGGAAAGCAAAAATAAGGAAAATGATTTTTGGAAATTCATAAGTGTTTAGATACACATTTTGCCAACAACCAACATATTCTCTCTTCTCTTTCTTCTTCCCTCTCTCACGCCCAAGGGGCTGATTTCTCTCTTCTGTTTTCTGCCAAAAATGTCGAGAATGGAGAGGAAGAAATAGGTGATTTTTGCAGTAAAAAAATTACCGAGTGCTAGCACACCATTTGAGTCTTGCAAAGGTGATAGGGAACCGCACACGTGAGCTTGGAATCACCACCCAAAAGCTTGGAGCTTGGACCGATTTTTGGAGAGCCAAAAAAATGGACTGCCGAGAGCCTTGGAGGACTTCAAGGGCTTAAAAAGTTTTTGTTCTTTGTCGCATCGCTCAACCGCTCAATGTAAGTATTCCGCAACTTCTTTGATGTATTCGCACGATTGTTTTATGCTTGATAATCGATCCTCGGGACCGTAGAAACCCCAACAACCCTTGCATCTGCATTCATTTTATTTTATTTTATTTTATTTTTTTATTTCATTACTTTAGTTTTATTTTTATTGTGTGCTAATTGCATGTTTATTAATTGCATGATTATTTATGCAGGTGTTGGCGCAACCCACACAGACCGCACAACTAAAGTCTCATCAGCAGGAACTTGATCAACTTCATGTCTGGTAGTGTTGTGTTCCTCACTCCTTTTTCTTTATATTTATTTTACATTGATGACAATGCAAGTTTTAAGTGTGAGGGTGTACACATGTAGAGATAATAGTATAATACATGTTATTATAAAAATTATTTTAGTTTTTAGTCCTTCATAGTAAATCATAAGTCCAATGATGATAATTGTTTGACTTAGGATGAAATCTTAGAAACGATAAGTTTTTTATTGTACTTTTATCCGATACCTTCAGTAGTTGATCTAGTTTAGACTCGTAAGCACTTAACTATAGGTTTTTAGCATTAAGAACCTAGGTAGTTAGAAAGTGACTAGTTGAAGAAATTGCATGTCGATGAATGATCGTTTACTTAGATTTCTATCCTGATTTGCTAGTGTTATGATGTATGGTATAGTTACAAATAAAAAGAGAAAGTCTCGAAAGAAAGAAAGTAAACCACCTATAACTTATAAGCGTGAAGTTACTCATGGGCGAGTGTTAGGACCACCATGAGGAGAAATGATACCTTAAAGGGTAGATGTGTTAAAAAAAAAAAAACAAGTCGAAAAAAGAGAAAGAAAGAAAAGAAAAAAAATATATAATCATACCATATTGAACATATAAAGGCAATTAGAGAGCACAAATGAAATATCTAGGTTGGTTTGATCCATTGGATCCCAATTTTTAAACGAAATCATTGAGTTTGCTTACCTAGGAATCAAGCTGTGAATAAACCGTTACACACACACTGTGAGTCTAGCTTAGATGATTTATTCAATGACTTGGATTTGAGTTGCATTGAGTACTTTGAACGCTCTCTGATTTCATTGCTAGGTATTCTTTGAGGACAATAATATGTGTAACTATTTGGATATTTCATTTTATTTTTGCATGTTTGCATGTGTTTTGAATGACGTTTGTGGGTATCGTCGCCGTAAACCCTCACGAGACTATAACTCGTCCACTAGGGACACCTAGAGGTTTAAAGGCTTATTGCATACGCTAAATGCAATCGTGATCCCTACGAAAGTGAGTTAGATGATTTTTATTTTATTTTTAATTTAGTTAGTTCTTATTTCTTTTACGCTTAAATTGCCGAGGACTAACAATAAGCTAATTAGTTCTTACTTTCCGAATTTACCTCCTCTACAAAAACCCAATTCAAAAACCTTCAAACTAAAACACACTGAAAAACTTTAAAAAAAACCAATCAATGACATATCAAAACTCCAAATGAGGATTTGAATTAGGGTCGACTCAATTATTAAAATCAAATAAATATTTTTTTTTCTTTCTTAAGCATGTTTTCCTCAGTCTTGAAAAAAGAAAAATATAAATTAAGGTGCAGGCAGGAAAAAAAATGATCTAATAAAATTCAATGAAAAGGAAAAATCTACCTTTACAGTATACAACCGAGGGAGGAATGAAACAAATCCTGAGACCAAAATCGTATACCTTGTGAAAATCAAATGAATTGAATCTTATCCGGTGATTGGAGTGAAAGAACGAATTAAACTCTTTGAAAAATCAAATCACTGCCTGAACCAACCCTTCCAACAACCAAAAAAATATAATTTGTAAGAAAATCAGATGCCACACTCCGTACTTTCTCTCCCTTACTACATATTTGTGAGCGAATTGAGAAACCTAAAAGCTTTGGGGATTTGGGATTTTGTTTCTAATTTTTTTTTGTTGGACTGTATAAGACGTTTTCAAGATGAACATGTGGTGCTTCACCATTGAATTTGTTTTGGAGATGAACATGTGGAGCTTCACTATTGAATTTTATTTCGTTTGCCAGTGGGGAGATTCAGTGGCTGTGAGGAAGGAATTGGAATCAGTGATGATTTTGGGAACCCGAACAATTTGGGGAATTGGCTTAATACATTGAATCAAAAGAATCCAAACAGTCAATGTATTAACAAACACTGGAAAACTGGGCTAATCTTACTTAATATAGTCAACCTCCTGTTTTTAAGGGGAGAGCTAATTAAGAATAATTTTTAAAATTTAATATATATAGATTTGCCACATAATTCAATTCTTGGAAAAGAAGAAGTTAAAAAATATATTGGTCTTTTCTATCTCTTTAACTTAAAAAATATATATTTATTTATGAATTCGGAAAGTCGAAGAAAAAAATATAATTAATCCGTCACAATTGAGTTCATTAAGAATTTGGGGACGGGATATCACAATTGAATATTAGAAATTTTCCATAAATATTGATGTCAAGTACCATTTTTTTCGATTTTGACAAGCCGTTTATTGTTTAAACTATGTGATTATACCTTCGAGTTTGATACCAACTACCAAGTTGCCGATTTCTTTAGGTATATAAAGTATATGGTAGGGGTGCTAATTTAGGTAAGGATTCGTTTATTCGATTCGATTCGATTCGTTTTAAAGCGAATACGGGTTTGAAAAAATAGATTCGTTTAATAAATGAGTCAATTCGATTCGATTCTTTTTAAACGAATCGAATACGAATTTAAGTTCATTGATTCGTTTATTCGTTTATGATTCGTTTTATTATTTTTATTTACTAGTTCTTGTTAATTTCAATTAAGATTCGAGAAATTATAGCTATTGTCATAGAAAATTTGATATTTTCGATATTTGGTGAGGTATTTTTAGTAAATATATTAACTACATATTTCATATATTATATATTATATGGATATAGAATAAATTAAGGTAAATTTGGTAAATTATTTTATTAAATATATTTTTGACTAAAGGAATAAACGAATATTCGTATTCGATTCGTTTAATAAACGAATCAATACGAATCCATCATATTTTGATTCGATTTGTTTAGAATTCGATATAATTCGATTCGTTGATTCGTTTTAACCACCCTAATGTATGGGCATCTCAAGGGCTACTTATCTAGAGTACGTTAAAAATGTCCATTTAAAAACTTTTTTCCTGTTTATATTTTTTTATGTTAAATATTATGTTGACAAAATATTCAAGAGATCGCTCGATTTGTCAAGCATACCTTATTAATACTCCTATATTTTGTAATGGTATTTATTGATAAAAGCACCAGTATCGGCTATATGAAAATGATGATCCCTATGACCTTAAAATTTGATCAAGTATCGATTTGTTACAGCAGATTGGTGATAATTATAATTATATATATATATATAAGCATTCGAAATCCCGCCATCAATTCACTTGACTCGAATAAATTAAATAGAACATATAAAACTCTCGACTGTCTCACTCTTATATATGAAATGGAAATTTGAAGTCAAATAAAAACATTTTTCTGACATTAACCTAATCAAAACATATATCAGTAAATATTATTTTGGGCACTTAGGAAATTGTAATTATTCTTACAATTATCAGTAAATAAATATTAACGGGTATCCATTACAGACAGATTAAGAAAAATTCTCAAAGTACAAAAATTAACTGACAGACTTATGCTGGGACCATTGCAATCAATGTATCTCTAATTTTAACAAGTTTGGTTACAATTTCTTTTGCGTTGATCCTCTCCTTGGGTGATTTTCTTGTACAATCCAAAGCCAAACTCAAGATGGATGATACAAATTGCTCCTTTGCAACAAAATCTTTGTCTTCTCTGCTCAAAAGATTTGTGTCCACGACATTCCCGACTGAAATGGGTAAAGAGTCTTCAATCCAATGTCTTATGCTCATTTCTCCGAAAAACATTTCATCTGTAGGTTTCTTCCTTGTAAATATTTCCATTAACATAATCCCATAACTGTATACATCCCCTTTTATTGATATTTGTCCTTCTCTTCCATACTCTATGGATCACATCAGTTTCATTGTCAAATAAATCATCAAAATAATATTCTTAGAAGAAGATTATGAAGAACTAATAATCAATATAATATAAAGAAAACAAGATATATGGAGTTTGGAACAAACCTGGAGCCATGTAACCTATTGTGGCGAGCGTTTGTGTTTGTTTCATGGATTCTTCTCCACTTAAGAGCTTTGCAATGCCAAAATCACTCAAATGTGCAACCATATCTTCATCCAACAATACATTACTAGGCTTTATGTCACAATGAACCACGGGATTTGGATGGCCAAAGTGGAGATATTCCAAAGCTAATGCAACGTCAATCACTATATTCAATATCTGGAAAATATTTAAATTGAAATTTTTCTTGTACAAACAATCTTCCAAGCTCCCATTAGGCATGTACACCAATACCAATGCTTTAAAATCATCATTTGAACAACTGCTGATGATTTTAACAAGATTTCGATGACGAATACTTTTCAACACTTCACATTCGGCATCGAAACTCTTCAATTCTCCTTCGACTTGCAAGTGAAATACCTTTATTGCAACCTCCATCCCATCTGGAAATCTTCCTTTGTAAACTGAACCAAAACCTCCAATGCCAATTAGGTTGGTTTCATTAAATTGCTCTGTTGCTTGCGAAAGTTCCTGGTATGAGAATCTTCTCCATGTTGCTTGTGGTGACTTATTAGCTTGAATGTTTGACAGGTCTATGTATTTTTTCCGACTTCTAGAAATCAATCCAAATCTAAGAACCAAGATGACTGCAATTATGAACATAGTACTCAAAGAAAAAACAACTCCAATGACAATAGCAATTTTTCTTGATTTTCGATGAGGCCTACTTTTGCATGAAGGGACTTGCAGATCAGGTGAACCACATAATAAATCATTTCCCAAAAATGATTGACTTGAGAATTTACAAAGATCCTCCTCTAGGGATCTCTCCTTCCAGTCTATTGAAAGAGAGATTTAGATCTTCGAGATATATGAGTTTCTCTATGGAAGTAGGAATGATCCCAGAGAGATTATTATTGGACAAATCCAAGGACAACAAGCTTACCAAGTCACCAAATAATGTAGGAATTGAGCCTTCAAATCTGTTATATTCTAAGGAAAGGTTTTGCAGAGTTTGTAGCCCTCCAATCTTGTTTGGAATATCACCCGATAAATTATTCCTTGACAAATCTATTACCACCACAGCCTTCAAATTTCCAATGTCTAATGGAAGAGACCCCATCAAAGAATTTGAGGAAAAATTTAAGGCTAAAATTTCTGTAATGTTCCAGATAGTGGAGGGTATAACAGAAGATAACTCATTGGAAGCTAACATGAGCAATCTTAGAGAAGTTAGATTACCTATGCATGAAGGTATTGATCCAGAAAGCTTGTTGTGATCCAAGATAAGCATAAATAAACTTGCCAAATAGCAAAGATCATCTGGGATTGGTCCTTCTAATTGATTATTTTCTAGAACCAAACCTTGGAGGCTATGTAGTCTACCGAGGGACCTCGGAATTGAACCATTCAATTTATTAAATCCTAGACGTAAGGATGTCAAGTTGATTAGGTTGCCAATCTCTTCAGGAATGTTACCCCGAATGCTGCAGTTGTGGAAGTAGATTTCGTTACAAGATTGAGAAAGATTACCAATACAACTTGGAAGGACGCCATTTAATGGATTTCCTGATAACTCCAAGACCCTTAAATTCTTGCAATTTGCCAAAGAAGAGAGAAAGCTCAATTCGGGTGTTGAAGATGTCAATAAGTTATTACTCATGTGAAGCCGCACAATGTTTCTTAAGTTTCCGAATGTGTTGGGAATAAATCCTGAGAATGAGTTACTTCCCAACTCTAGAATAGAGAGCTTAGAAGCATTCAAGATGAAACTTGGAATTGACCCACTGAAATTATTATGTGCCAAGAAAATTCTTTGGACATTCGGAAGTGCAAAGTCTATGCTTGATGGAAGACTTCCCGAGAGAGTGTTATTGAAAAGGTCAAGTTCTTTCACTGTTGACATGTTGAAGATTGTAGCTGGGACATCACCAAATAGGTTGTTTTGTGAAAGCCCCAAATTCTCTAGATTACGAATATTTCCCAATTCATGTGGTATCTTACCTGTAAACAAGCACACACTTACAAAGATTTCTATCAATTAATTTGGCGTTTAGTTTAAGTGGGTAGAGTTTCACTTTCTGTGTTTGAATTTGGGATTGTATTGACAATTTTTTACCAGAATTTAGATCCAATGATCAGACAAAAACAGTATTGAGTTATTTTAAATTTTATAAGGTTTTATGTAATCTCTTATCAATAACTAATAAAAAATATGCCATATTATATATTTAAAATTGAAATTTCTATAAATACAAAGATCGAATTTTGGATCAAATTTGGAGACTCAATCGACTGTTTGTGTCAATCCTCATGTACGCAACCTTATCCTATTTTTTAAGAGTTCAGACCCGTCACTTAACAGATAACAAGTATAATGTATATGTACGTGTTATTTATTAGATATGTTCAAACAAGAAGATAAAAGAGTGGTTTGAAGGTACATACCCGTCAAGTTATTGTAGCCGAGATAGAGAATTTGGAGCGAGGTCATGTTGCCGATATCTCTTGGTATAGATCCAGTGAATTGATTAAACGACAACGAAATATGAATAAGCTCTTTACATTGCCATAAATTTCGTGGGATGGGACCAGTGAATTGATTATGAGACATGTAGAATCTTTGAAGAAGATGAAGACGCTGACACATGTCATCCGGTAAGCTACCGGTTAGCCCATTAGATGAAAAATCCATACCAATTGTCAGGGATGAAAGGTTGAAGATACTCCCAGGAATAGCTCCCGTTAACAAGTTTTTTGCTAGCAATACCACCTCCAATTCTACAAGATTGCTCAACTCCTCTGGAATTTCACCTGCATCCATTATATTGAAGGTGAAAGAATGGAAAGAACCTGAGTTAGAGTACTTTTGTAAAATTAAGAGTGGTTCGAATGCAA